>BMAO01039295.1:0-202485 GCA_019973975.1 Trichonephila clavata | reverse complement strand
TCTGGTATGTGTTCAGTTACGTATTGCTCAGATATAAAGAACTGAAGCAGTAATATTAGATTCTAGTGTATATCGCATACTGAGAATAGCATATTTTTAGTACTGCTCATCGTTAATAGAGTTGATCCATTTTTCTATGTCTAAAATGTGTTTACTTTATTTTCTACTCCTGTGCTATAATCATTAAACGTATTTTAAATATTAGAAATAGAAAAATAGTATTTGTGGAATATTTGAGTGTATTTTATAAACAAATGTGTATGGATGTTACCATTTCATTAAAGTGAGACATTTTCTGTCTGAATATAGGCTTTATGTTAGTTCAGGCTCTTGTACATTAGCAAAGACAGCTTTGAGAGTAAATATTAAACAAAATAAAATTTTGAAATTTAATTGATAAATTATTTCTTTCATATAATAATTATATGAGTGAGTTATTACTTGACATTTAAAATATAGTACACATAAGGCAATGAAACAATTTTCATTCTAACAAATTATAATTAAGTTTTCTCTTTTTGTAAATACATTCAGAAAATCTTATTTCAAACTGCTCAGTAGTTAACTGATTTTGGACTAATGTTAAATATATATAAATGTATGTAATTAAAACTTGTCTAGATCTTGTTTTGTTGATATTGAATGAAACTATATATTTCTTTGCATTTTTTTTTAAACCTAGGAAATAAAAGTGTTCAACAGAATTGTGAAAATTTTGATCCATTTTTTGTCACAGAGAAAGGCCATTTATGTAACATGTCTTATTTCAATGATTACATATTTACTAATAAATTTATCATTTTAATGTAAGTACATAAACATAAGTGCAAGCACTTATTTTTAAGAAATTTTTCTTATTTACTGAACTTATTTGCTAAATCATGATAGTATTGTTATTTGGTATTCCATTAAGTATTTTTTTTATTAAAAAAAATATGGCGGGAACTCTAATGTTTAATTTTTAAAAAAATGTTTCAATATCAATTTAATATTTTTTTTTATATTTCCATTTTTTATTATTAAAATCAGTGTAATACTCAAGGGTGGGGCTTGGGGATTCAAACTCCTTCCATAAACCAATCAATTTTTAACATAGAGATTACACCTCTGTGTTTTTAGAATGTAATCCTCCCTCCCCCCTCCTGAAAGAGAGGCCATTACTAATTAAAACAAATCTCATATTTTGAACTGTCTAATTCTGTTTCAAAATTGAGGAGGAATCTATGCTTTCTATCAAAATATATTAGATACTTTAAAGCCACATTAATTATTGAAATTGTCATTATTAAAATAATGATTAAACCACATAGCTTCACTTTTCTTATATAAACAACTAAATTTTTTTAGTCATTTCTTAAAGAAATAGAAATAACAATCTCTATGAGTTAAGTTAATAAAATAACTAGAGCTTTTTCTGAAAAAATGTCTGAAACTGATAATCTTGCTTTTCTATAAATATAATGCAACTCTTGATATTTAATTGGTATATAATTTCAACTATAGCTTTTGTATATATTTTATTAGGTACTTATTCAATTCCTACTATTAGCTCACACTCTTTCTATATTTATCTTGTTCAAATTTTCAATCGTTAATAAAATGCATTATTTAATTTCAATGCATTTTTTAAAATTTATTATATAATTTTTATTTATGCATTGTGATTATTTAATTATGTTTAATGAAAATTCTTGACTGAAATTAATTATTTAAAGAATTATAGATGGCATCATTTTTGGCGACTTGGTTCAAAACCTTAAAATTTTTCTCGCATTTAAAGCCCTTAGTGAGCTGAAATTTTATATACATGCTTCTTTTGGATGACAATACACTAATTTAATTATAATTAATAAAAAGTAATTGATTAAAACTAATTCTTCAAAGAATTACAAATACAGCCACATTGGCATATATTTTTGGCGACTTGAAAAGGTTTTTCTCACATTTTAAAGCACTCATTTGAGCTAAAATTTTCTATACACTATTGTTTTGGGTAACAATACGATAATTTAATTGTAATTAATAAAAATTATTGTCTGAAATTAATTTTTAAAGAATTACAGATACAACCACTTTGGCTTCATTTTTAGCGACTTGGGTCAAATCTTTAAAAAAGTTTTCCCCCCTCATGTTTCTAAGCATTCAGTTGAACTGAAATTGTATGTACACGATTGTTTTGGATGACAATACGATACTTTAATGATAATTAATAAAAATTAATTGCCACTTAATGTTGTGATTCTGTCATATTTATATTAATTGTAACTATTTAATAAAAAGCAACTAAAATAATTTTTTTTTTGTTGATCTAAGTAGAATTGACTTAATTTTATTTTTCATTTTACTTTGTTATAAGAACACCTTTTTATGGTTAGAAATTGAATCATTTAAAGTTATCACCAATACAAACATAGGCAATGCTATCGTACATCAAATATGTGACAAATTCACTACTATTCGTTCAAAACGTATTCTTAACATTAGCAACTGACATAAGCCAGAATTTTACTTATTTTCTATGTGTTGCCATGTTTAGCTTCATAATTTCAATAACAAATTAGTTGAAAATTGTGTTGCGCTTATTTGTAATATTAGCAGTTATTATAAACCAAAATTTGGTTTTTATACACATTACTATATGTACAAAGCTTTATGGCCCTGTAGTGACAAGTGCCCTATATTAAATGTGACATTGGTATTTCATTTGTCTAACTTTTCTGGTGATAGATTTTTATTGGCAGATGTATGTAGCTCTGAAAAAAGCTGTTCATTTTTTTTTAAGGTTTAACAAATTGTCTAATTTGCTAAAAGCACTTTGGAGAGTATGTTATGTAACTAAGCAAATTTTAATTTTGAAAAATGTTAAATTTGATAATTTAAGAAATTGGTCAAAAATACAGATCTGTAATTTAAAAAAAGAATGGTATTTAAACTGTTTTCTTGTTAAAATTGTAAATTTTTTTTCAATTTAAATATGTAACATAGAAATCATATAATCGCTGTGAATCACACAGCATTAAAGTATAATTACAAGTGTTGCTTTGTTGAGTCTGCTAAAATCAAATAAAGCACTTCCAAGAAATGGTTTTTTTTTTTTTTTACATTAATGGATTATTAGTTTTTTTTCCTTCTAATTATAAAAAAGAGCGAAATATATGTAGTCTCAGGAAACATTTTGTGTGAAATCAAAGATAGTAGTGCTATTTCTAAAAACTTATTTTTTGTGGTAGGAACATAAGAATTGCTTTAAAATGTACATCAATATTTGTTCAAAAGAGATAAAAATGTGCACATTTTTTATTCAGCTTGTTATATTAGAATTTGAATTACTGTAAAATCCGACGTATAGCGCCCACTTTTAACAAAAAATAAGGTCGAAATTTACTGTTGCGCGTTATACACCAGGTATAAAAATAAGGATAAGCATAGAAAAAAATTAATCGAAATACTGTTTACTTAAGGGAAATTACATAATTAAGGAGCTTTAAGGGTTGTAGTTTTAAAATTTTACTATTTTTTTCTAAAGCTTGGAATAATACCTCGAAGAAATGACTTCAAAACATAAGAACATTGCATACTTGCATTTCATGTTTCTTTTTTTAAAAAAAAGAGGGTGCGCGTTATACGGGCGAATATACCAAGAAATTAAAAAAAGCAGCTTGAAAGTATAAGTGCGCGTTATACACGCCGGATTTTACGGTAGTTTATTTTTTGCTGTGGGTACTCAACATTATATAAATCATTTTTAGTATGATATATTCTTTTTTTACAGAGTTTAGTTAGAAAAGTTTTGGGAAACGTTTTTTAAACGCAAGAAGCTTTTTTCTTCTGCTGTAAGCGTTGAACATTAAATCATTTTTAGTTGAAGTAGCGTTGAATTCGATATATGCTTTGAATTCTTATTTTTCCCCCTCAATTCTAGATATCGCCAGTTTGGCTTGTCTTCTTTCCTGCTAATACTTAAATACATTTCTTGCTCATTTATCCTATTGAGGTGGTCAGCGTAGCAAACACGTAAGAGTTTTAACAAAAATAGCATTTTTTTTAATGCTGGCGAAAATTTAAGAGGATGGAGAAAAGATCATATTGTTCTGCACCTCCGTTTAAGGACCCTCCATTTGTGGAAGGGGGTGCTTTCAAACCTACACGAAACTTCGTATTTTTTAGGGGCTTAGCTACCGCCGTTTCAATGATACGGGATCTCCAAGCTACAGGGGCTCAACATATGTAAGCAAAAACGGAAATTTTAAAAGGACCCCTCCCCCCATTAAATTTTTGATATAGGGTCCACTTAGGACTTACTACGTCAGTGGTATTTTTTGCTAGTTCTACAAATCTATGATGAGGTATAATATTTTATAAATGTTGCGATCTTTTAACTCCTCTATATTTACTCTAGTTATTCATATTCTTCCATAAAAGTGGAGTAGAGAAAATATTTCCGAACATTCAGGCACAAACCTTTTTTAAACTATTCAATTATCAATTTGTTATATCCAAAGATTCTCCCCATTCTAAACTATCCTCTTTTTAAGAAATCTCATTTTTTTTTTTCATCTCTGATTTTTTTTTTAAAAAAAACGCTCCTCTCATTGTATTTTTTCTTTACGTTTTTGAAATAGGAAAATTTAAAACTGATTCCAGTTCCTAAATTTTTCTTTTCATTTCTTCCACCGCATTTTATTATGTATGAAACACCCAATGTTGAGACTGGAATTACTTCCAGTTCCCCACAGAGTGATTAGTGGTAAAAACTTTGCATTACAATATTACATCAAAAAGAACTGCTTTGCACTGATTAATAAATATTAGTTTAATATTAGCTAGAATCTCTAATTTTGAGATATCTAGTTTTGTTACCGGCGATAAGTATGTAATCTGTATTGAAATTAAAATACCTATATATATATAATGCAATAATAAATCAATGATTTTCATTAACTCTTCTGGAGTAAATTTTCTGTTTCACATAAACCACCCAACTAGAAAGGCCGTAATGTTACTTAAGCTTTTTGAGACCCAGTATAAATCTTCAAAATTAGATGTTACACAATAACACGTTCACTCACTGTCAAGGATTGCACATCCTTTCTGAAAAGAACTATTATTATCGAAAATATAAACAATAGAAATAGCCAATGTTCGTTTTTCTAAAAGGAAACATTTAGAATAGTTTTTTGAGACAATTTGAATTTTCGTTATTAGCTGGGGATTTTCGAGCTCATTCTCCTCTAAGACAAAAAGGGTGTCTATCGCCTTTTGGCTTAACAGTGTTCATTCATCTTCACAATGTAAATAACGATGCTTTAATTAAAAAATAAAACACGTATATATGTGTGTGTTTATTTTGACCAACAAGATACAAACTCATGCAAATCAAAACAGTTCAAACATAATTTATTTTTTCTAACAAATGGATGAGTTTTTTTTTTGTAAGATTAAGAAATTTATGATATCCATATAGTGCATAAGCATTTTTGCATAGCAAACATCATGCAGCTTTTACATTTCGAGACTGACGCCTATCCGGTACAGTGGCTATTGACGCTGACTGCTGTGCTATTGGGCCTGGATTCGAATCCAGGAGAAGTCATAGATGTTTATAAATGTATAGTCTCTTCGTGGTATGGGGGTATTCTAAATAACCGTAGAATCTCAAGTCCTCTCTGAGATTGCTGGAAGAGAGGTGGGCTCATTTCTACTCTAATTTGGAGGGAGAACAGACTCCCTTCTAAATTGGGGTGGAATCGAGACAAATCGCAATCTTAAGGTACCCAAAATTCGTCGTTTTGGGAAGAATTTTCGAAATTGGTTTTATGCTTTTATTTTATAGCCCATACATTTAAGATTCCAAAAACACTCTAGTTTTATTTTTACGACATTTAGAAACAAAATTATAGCATAATTAGTAAATCGGAAATGGTGTTTACAAAACCGGAAGTACGTCCCTACTCAAAATACTTGTAAGATATTGAACAGAAATTTTCAGAACATGTTTTATTTAGTTATATCTGTGTTATGAATCAAAATCTAATCTCTGTGAAAAAATTTATGTACTTTATTGCTTTTTTATGAAAAAAGATCATTAATTTTTTTAAAAATCGTGTTTTTGCATAAAATTTGGCATAATTAAAAAACTTTCAAAAGTATTACAAATCTTTTTTCCCTAACACATATAAAGATGTTATTCGCGTACTGTATAAATATTATTTGAATACATTCATTAGAATTTTCTGTAAATGCAATTTTTCATCAAAATTTCACTAAAAACGACAATTGTTATAGTCTATAAAACTCTCCAGAAAACAGCAAAAGTTTTAAAAAAAGTCCAAATTAGTTAAACATGAAGCTAAAAAGATCTTGACCCATAAATATGGTGAGTTTAAAAAATGTAAAATAAGAAGAAATTTTTTTATACCATATTAAAATTTTTAAATGCATTTTCTGAGAAACTTTGTTTTTCAATTTTTTGCTTCATGGTAAAGTTCACTACAGGATTTCTTTTTAAGATATTGAATTGAAACTTTCAGAAAATGTTTTATTTAGTTTCATCTCCAGTCTAGACTATAACCTAATCTCTGTGTATATATTTATGTATTTTATTGCACTTTTTAAGAGAAAATAACATTAATTTTTTGTAAAAAATTGAGTTCTTGCATAAAAAAGGCCATATTTCAAAAACTTTTCAAAGTATCATAAGTTTTATAGCTCTAAGCGCAGATAATGATTTTATTTATGTATTGAATACATATTATTGGAATATATTAATTAGAATTTTCAATACAAGCCTTACCGCGACTGCAATTTTTCACTAAAATTTCACTCAAAATTCCCAATATATCGAAAATTATTTTTAATTTTGTGGAAATTGTACTTGAATTCCTAGTTTTATGTCCTATTTCAAATAAAAATAAGTTTATTTAGTTGAAAATTTATGTATTTCAAAAAAAGTGCTCCGAAGGTAGTCACATACCTTAACCTGTATGATGCTCTAAACTAGAGCTAACGACAGACGTAAATGTAGTACTTTGCTGCAATAAATTTTGCGGGCCTTGATCTGAAGTTACTATCGATCAGGTGGCATAAGTAACAACAACATTTTGAGACTTAATAAATAGAGACTTAGCACTTTTACCTTCATCAGAATGTCTTGGTTTAACAGAAAGATTATGACTGATATAACAAAAATTAAATACCTTTTTCCAAAAAATCTATCAAAGTCTAGAATTTCAGTAAATGCAAGAGAAAATTCATTTTGCTTACGTCTATAGCTAGCTTTTGTAAAATAATATTTAATACCAGTATATTTAATTACTATTTATTTTATAATTTTTAATACTTTAAAGTTCTTAAATTTTTAGCAATATAATCAAGAAATTTTATCAAATTATTCCTTCAGTTTTGAATTAGTTTCTCATAATTCATTAGATTCTGAAAATGTATATCAACTATTTACCTTACGTTTTCATTGCGTTCGTTAATAGCTTTGAAATAAACGACTAGTACGAAACATGTTAAATTTCAACACTTAGCTTCACTTTTTAAAACCACACATAATTAATATACCTGATTTTTCACATAAAAAATTCATTATATTGTTGTAAACTTTGAAACTGAATTTTAAATAAACTCCACTCATCAAATTTTCGCGATAAAAACGTTGTGGAATTTTCGGCAATTTGTTTGCAACATTTGCAGAGGTTTCATTTTACCCCTAGAATTACTATTGCAAAATATTACTCTAAATAGAATATTTATATATATATAGCTGTACTTTAGCAATTGTATTGTAAGGTCGTGCGTTTTACCTCTAAATCTTGCCAATTAGAACGTGTCTCTGAAAAAGGAACTTCTGTTTCGTTAATTTCCTTATCCTTTGTAGATTAGTAACATCCCGCTATCAATTTTTTTTTTTTTTTGAAATTTTTCAAACACACTTAAATGTTCAGAAATATTACAACATCTTTATTTTCTTGAAAATTCCACAGTTTTCTTCATTTTGGGCTTTATCGTTGCCTTCCTTTCTAATGAAGGACATTATTAATCATAATTACTAAAAATAAATCGTAAAAACAATTAAACGGAAATTACTCCACGAATAACATCCATTTGACTTAGCTAAGAAAGCAGTTCAGTTAAAATTATTCTAGGAAGTTAATTTTCTAATGGGTCCTCGTTTGTCTCCGAATCGATTCCTGACCTTTTGTTTTATAATTGCCACTAAGTATTAATTTTAAAGCAATATTGGATTGCGAAGAACGCAACTGTGTATGCACTCGTTACATCCATAAAAACTCAAGCACCAAACTAGCAGCTCTTTTTTTCTCTGGTTCATTACCAAGAGATAACTGTTTGACTTTGGTTAGACTATGACCGTTGAACATTTGGTCGTGTGCCCTGCCCTAATTAGTCTTAATTCAATTGTCGAAAAACATTGGAGAGCATGTGCACTAACGGCATAGGTGCTGTTGCAGTGTGCGGAATTTGTGAAATAAAATTATACGAAGAGAGAATAACGTCATCTGGAGCATAATCAAATATGTATAACAAATTTTTTTAAGACTGACGGGATAATAATGATTTAGTTATTATTATAATTGTTTGAGTTAGCCCAATTTCGACCAGGTTTGGGAAATAAAATGACCGTATTGTACTGCTATTTATAAACACAAGCAACACGAGAGCTATTGGCAATGAACTTTGTAATTATGAACCATGGTCAAGTGTCGAAAACGACACCTGAGCTGGCAACTCCCTTCCAAACTTGTACACCATGCCAACGAGAGGATTTTGAGCCTTGACACATTTAACATACATCAGCTCCTCTAAACAGCGGGTTTTCAGTGATGCTAAGCTCAAACACACATGACACATTATTTAGTTTTAATGTAGTTACTATTTTATTTTCCTCCTTTTATTTTCCTATTACTCGTGAGAGAGAGAAATCCTGTTGTGATGAAAATGTCTAGGGCCCCAAAGTGGGTTAATCCAGCCTAGGGCTGAGGAACTTTTCGTGGTGAAGGAGTTCCGACATGAAAGAAGGGGGAAAATGCTTGCTTGGTTTGAAAGTAACTTCTCTAGTAAAAACGGAAGAAGAATGTTTTATTTCCTGTCTTTTATACATTACGATGTGATTGTGTGGTGAAAACATCTTAGTTTTAATTCTGGGTTTTTTGCGTGACTTTAAAGACAAGGCGAAATTTGACTCACGTCCACAAGAAACACTTCAGCTCGCCTAACGGAAAACAGCTTGTTTTTCATTGGTGCGAATGTAGTTAATGAATTATTCTTCGTCGTGTAGTTTGGCGCTTTAGCGCATTTTTAATGCTTTGTGCACACTAGAATATTTAAAAATAATAGTGTACATAATTCTTCTGACTTTTTTTACGTAAAATTTTAATCTTTTTCATAAATTTATTTTTGTTGAAGAAAAATTTTATACTCGAATCAAGGAAAAAGAGAAATAAAAGAATACATAAAAAATAATGATTCAAATATATTCCATTCATGTATTTCTCTTTTTAATAAATTAACTCGAATCTTAATGTAAAAAAGTGTTAAAAATTTATTGACTAATACAACTGTTTTGTAACTAAATAATGTATTTTGTAAATAAATGTCAATTTTACATAATTTTATATTCAAAATTTAATTTAACTCTTCGATAATTTAGTATTTTAAAATTTTTTTTCTTTTGCAAATGAGTGATAAATGAAATCAGTGATAAAGTTTCAACATGTTTGTCATTGTTAAATAGGATGAAAAAAGACTTTCTAAGAGAGAAAAATGACTGTGTCTTTGATATAAGCTAATTTTTTTCTTCTGTATTTGAAGTTCAGGTAATCCATAATCTCTAAAGTAATCATGTTTTTATTTTTGCGTACCTTTTCAATAGGGAAGTCCGCATGTCAAGTACGATCTTATTTGGATCTTCGGAGAAAATTTTACATTTGACATCATATTCCAGGGCTCTGCCGCGGTATTGGCGGAAGAATATCAGCATTATAACCCTTCAGAATGTTGTCCTTTTGCTTTTCCCTATCCTCCTTATGGGCAATGCTCTTTTGCTCTTTCTTTAGCGACGTTATACCGTTTTATGTTTATGAATGCTTTATTATTGTGTTTTAATAGCCTTTGTAGCTCTATATCCCACAAAACCTGAACTGAACTGAACTGATTATTGTGTTTGTTCGTTTAATTAGTACATGTGAGTACACAATATTATAATTTCTTTAAAACATCAGTGTATCAATTTTTTATATCGTGTTTAAAGTATATTCAAATCATGGAAAAAGGCCAAAGTGAGTTAACTGATAAAATTAGATCCGCAATAAAGAAAAAACTTTCTGAAATTAATGTTTTCGTTGACAATGAACTTCCTGATTATATAATGATTCTTGTTGCAAATAAACGGAGCAAATCGCATATGGAAAAAGATTTAAATTTATTTTTGGGGAAAGATACCGCAGAATTTACGAACTGGTTATGGGATTTAGTGAATAATTTAAAAGTAAATTCGAAACCTAAACGAAATGCTAAAGTGCTTAAAAGTGAAGATGAAAATTCGAAAAATAAAAATGTTAATAGTGATGAAGATGCTGATGTATTAGATTATGATCTTGGTGAACAAGAGAGTGATTTATGCCAAGATGATGAAAATAATAGTTTAGATAGTCGACCGTTACCGTTAGAACATCCTGATACTTCTGAAGTTTTTACTCCATCAACTGTTCACAAATCTGGTGAAAATGTGATGAGTAAGGATGTGAATCATCAAATAATTTCAAAAACTGATGTTTATCCCATAGAAACAGTTTCAAGAATAGGTAAAAATTCGAACGTGATGGTGACGGAACAAAACATTAATCCTGAAGTTGAATACGATCCAGCTAAACCCGAATTTGTTGGAAATGTTTCAAGTGTTGTACATGTTACTCACAGAAAGAATGGAAGACCAGCTTCCTTGCAACCCAATAAGTTACTTTTGCGTGCTGTTGACGATGCCACTAAATCTGTTTTAGATGGCAAAAGTTTAAGTGATTTTTACAAACCAACACCTATAAAAGTATTACCTTCTAGTAAAGTTATCATTAAAAGTTCTCATGAACTTCCTAATTTAGTCAATGTCCAAACTGACTCAAAGCTGGATTTTAATTCGGAAATTAATTACCAACAGAGAGATTCTTCCGTTTTCAATGAAAACAGCACTGACTCAAATATTAGTATTTTAGAAAATGAAGATTTCAGCTTGTCTAAAGCATCACTTATTAATCGCACTATTCATATATCACCAATCACAGCAGATTTGGGCATATCTGAGATGTCTAGTATTTCTTTAAATGCTGATCAAATATCTACACCTTATACAGAAGAAAATCATAGCTCTCCACATTTTATAGTAACATTAGAAGGTGTGGACTTCTCTTCCTTAAAAAGAAAATATGTAGATTCCAATGATGAAAGTATGGAAATAGATGAAGAAAGTCCTTTTCTTGCTGAAGAGGATATTTGTAGTGATGTTCCAATGAAACGACAGAAAGTAAGTGAACGCTGCAAATATTGGCCTGCATGTAAAAATAGTGATAATTGTGCTTATTATCATCCAACTGTACCTTGTAAAACTTTTCCTGATTGTAAATTTGGTGATAAGTGTTTGTATATACACCCAAAGTGTAAATTTGATGCATTGTGTAGCAAAAAAGATTGTCCTTTTACTCATGCAAGTAGGAGGAAATTTTCCTTACAACCTCCTCCTGTGAAAATCCGAAGTCCCCAAATCGTATGTAAATATTTTCCAAAATGTATTGTTAAGAATTGTGCTTTCATTCATCCAAAATTATGTCGTTATGGGACTAAATGCAGGTTACCAGTTTGCTCATTTGGTCATTTTAATATTCCTTCTCGAAGTCAGATGACTTGGAAAGCAAATGTTTTGTAAGTGTGAAATAATTATTCTTTATATTGTTGTTTGTATTGTTTTAAACATAATAAAGATGTTTGCCACAGTATAATAGCCTTTTATTTTGACAGAATTGGTATTGCTGTAATAGTTTAAGAACAATGAGTATTTATTTGTTTATCAGTGTTTGTTTTGTTGTAACAATTTTTTCTTTTGAATTTCTGAATGTCATTGTTTGTTATAAATGTTTTGCATGCAGGGTTAAGGAATTAACTAATGGGATTATAAAACATGTTTCAAAAGAAACAGTTTTTGTTAATTAATGATAAAATACCCTTGTAATTGACAATTTTTTACCTTTCATAATAAAATCAAAGCCATTTTTAAATTTTTTCCTTTTTTTTTTTTCCTTTCTCATTTTTATAAAGAAACCCCCAACTGGTTTTCTTCATTTGAATCAGGCTGTTAAAATCCTTCTCAATTTTTTTTTTTTTAAAAGAAATAACTTTTTTATTAAAATAAAATGAACTGTGTTGTTCAGAACAAATCAATCCTTATTTTATTGAACTGATATCTATAATTGTTCCTTCTTTTACATAAAACATTAGTTATTAGTATTTTTTTAATAAAGTAACTGACATGATTTAAAAAAGTACAATTAAAAAGATAAATATGATTTGATTTCCTGTACTTCTGTTTGTTGTTTAAAATCTTGCATCATATTTTATAAATAATCTTGATAAACTGTTTTAATTTTAAGATAAATCATCTTCCTTTAGCCTTAGCTAAATCACTATCTGTGAAGAATTTTTATATACATTTTATTTACTGTTAAATGTAAGTATTCTAAAATAAGATATGAATGTGTGAGACTAATAATAATTATTTTTAATGCATTAACAGGGTTTAAAGCATACAATACCCTTGTTTTCCAATCTTAGTATTTTTTTTAACTTCAGAAGTAGTCGGATATAAAATATAAATTATATTTGTCTTTTTTGGTGGAAAAATTAATTAATGTGAAATAATCATAACTTTGTTGTAGGAAAGAAGTTGAGAGGTTCAATATAAAGAAATGGTGCCAGAGTTGTTGAAGTGAACTAAATTTTAATTTTATATTACAAAGATAAACCTGTGCATTATGATTTGTTCAAATTATCCAAATGTGGAAAAGAAGTTATTTTTATGTCTGAAAAGTATTGATCCAAGTACATGATCAACTGATCATCACAAACTTATCTAATTCTGTAGTTTAATACATTTGAAAGGAAGATGGAAGAAAATAATATTTTGCAGCAGAATAGCACTTTAAGACGTTTTTAACATTTGCCTATACCAAACTATTAATTTTAAGTATACCCAACTCTGTTTTTGTATTAGATTTTTTAATAACATGCTACATGAATTGGAAGAATTTCTTTTTGTACATAAATTTTTGTTTCTGTAAGAATTCCAAAAAATTTTCGGGATAAGATGATTTGCTAAAATTTATAACAATTTATTGTAATAAAGAAGTCGATAATGACGAAATTGAAGAAGTTCAGTTATTCATTGCTGATTTAATTTGCGAGGGCTTGAAATTTGGTACACACGAGTAAGGAGCAACATTTTTTTACTCATGATGTGGACATAGAGTGTGCATTAAAATTTCAGCATGTTCTTAAGTTTCACATAGCAGAATATCAAGAATTATATAAGAAACTTGAGAAACCAAGAAAAAAACAGCCTGTAATAACGGACGTTGTAACAACAAAAAACCAACAGAGGCATTAATAATGAACAAAATTCTTCATTTGAATCAAAGCTGTCAATTGGGCTAGACATATCTGACACATCTGCTGATGACAGCATTTTTTAACTAGTTTTTCATAAAGATGCTTGTTAGTAATTTTATTCCTAATTTCAATTTGAAATTTTATATATTGTATGCACTTATAGACTGAATTTTCACTGTACACTAATTTTAATTTTTTTGTATTAAAAATGAATTAATTTTGTTTTATAAGTAAGTAACATGGATTCCATTATTCGTTTATTGGGGGAATTTTTAAAAAATTTTCATCTTGCACGATTTTTTAAAATTTTGGAACATATCCCCAAATTTACCATATGTTGCATGTATTTTTTTGCAAGGTTTTCATGAATCTACCTTGATAAAAGAGTTGGGTGTACTAAATTCTGTAGCAAAACAATTCTAATGTAATAGTTTTCATTATCCTGTTTATCTTCAAAAGGTATGTTCCTCTATCACATTTTTTGAAACATATTATATTATTTATTAATTTTTGTTTATATTCCAGTATCTAATTACTTTTCGATTGCATTCTCTTGCCCTATTACTGATGGAAAATCACATTTCCTGATTTTTTGCATTTTTGAGTCTTATTCAAAAATCTTTTCTTTTTTGAAATCATATTCTGCAACTTTATTTTTTGAAATGTCAAGTCAACACTCTTCTAAAGAACTGAATGTCCATAGAAGCATACTCATTTCTATTTGGCAATTTTTTTTAGATTCTTTTTGATGAATCATTAAAAATCTCCATTCATAGGTTTATATTGCATATTGAAAGCTCTGATGAAACCTGGAACTACATTGTGATAAAAAAATTCACCCTCTCTAAAGAAAAATAGAACTAATTCTTTTCTGTTTTGAAACCAGCAAAAATTGATGTAGCTGGAGCAAATTATTTTTCTTCAATCTAAAAGGACCATAAACTTGTGCTAATTCCAGAGAAAGAGCTAAATCTTTTACTAAATCACATAATTCAAACTGATTTTGAGGTTTAGGTTTATCATTACAAGGGTTATATGTGTCATCATGTATACCAGGTTCATGAGGGGCAGAGTGTACGACCGATATCTATATGTTCATTTAAACTATCACTTTTTTTGTTCTTTAGATTAGAACCATTTATATAAAAATATCAGTCACTAGTATAATTGTGACCATTTGAGTGTGAACTCAAACCATTGGTTTTACCAAGTCAGAAAGATAATTTTTACCTTGAAACCAATGTCTGAACTTCTGCACTAGCAGAACTAACTTTGTATTGAACCAAAAACTTGTTTTTATTTGCCAATTTCATACCAAAGTAAGCAAAGTATTCTTTCTCCACAAAATCTGAAAATTTCTTTTATTTTTTTACTCTTTTGTTATCACAAATATAGCAAAAACATTCTAATCAATTAACACATCCTCTGGAAGTCATTTCTTTCAAGTGCAACAGAAAGTAAGTAGCATTTTACTCAATTCTCTAAATTACAAGTATGTGTACTTTACTAAACTAAGTAAGACTTTAATGAGAGTAATAAAAATTGCAGGATATATAGAGGAAATGGGTTGATAAGATTGCACAGTTTTGGGCCAGTGATATGGTTGTGGCTTGTTTTCTCTGTCTTTATTACTGTGTTTTAAAAGATAGTTAACCAGTTTAGAAGGAAAATTTAAATAAACAAGAATTTATATTCTTTCTTGGATAGAGCTTGCATTGAACCATATATTATTTAAAACCTATAAATATTATCTATATATATAAAGGAGAAAAGCGACTCACTGACTGACTGACTAATCACGATATCTCCGGAACTATTCAACCTACAGACTTGAAATTTGGTAGACATGTTCCTTTCATGAAGTAGAGATCAGCTAAGAACGGATTTTGAGAAATTCGAACAGCAAGGGCGTTACGGGGGGTTAATGGGCGTTATAAATAATTGTTTCCATTTTTAAACTACTCGACGTACAATCTTGAAATTAGGTAAACAGATTCCTTTTATAGAGTAGAGATCCCCTACAAATTGAGTTCGGTGAAAATTGACCCCCAAGTGGCGTTGCGGGGCTTAGGGGCCGTTATAGATAATTAATTTCCATTTTTAAGCTATGAGACGCAAAGACTTTATATTTGATAAAAACATTCCTTTCATAGAGTAGATATCATCTACAAGATGTGTTTTGGGAAAATAGTCCCCCAAGTGGCGTTGCGGGGGATTAAGGGGCGTGATAGATAAATATTTTCATTTTTGAACTACTTGACCTACCAGCTTGAAAATTGGTAGGCATGTTTCTTTCATGGAGTAAATATCCGTTACAAAATGGGTTTTGGGAAAATTGACCCCAAGGGGTGTTGCGGGGGAGAGGGGGTTAAGGGGAGATATAAATAATTATCCCAATTTTTAAACTATAAGACGTACAGTCTTGAAATTTGGTAAGCGGATTCCTCTTATAAGGTAGATATAAGCTACAAAATGGGTTTCATGAAAATCGAAACCTAAGTGGCGTTGCGGGGCTTAAGGGGCGTTATAGATAATTATTTTCCTTTTTAAACTACTGGTCGTATAGTCTTGAAATATGATAATCAGAAGCCTTTCATGGATTAAAGATCCATGTTTTGTGAAAATCGACCCCTAGATAGCGTTGCGGAGACTCAAGGGGCGTTATAGGTAATTTTTTTTCCATTTTTTATTTATTAGACGCAAAGTCTTCAAATTTGATAAGCAGATTCCTTTCATAGAGTACAGTTCCCCTACAAAATGGGTTTTGTGAAAACAGATCCTCAAGTGGCGTTGTGGGGGCTTAAGGGGCGTTAAAGATAATTATCCCCATTTTTAAACTATTAAACGTACAGTCTTGAAATTTGATAAGCAGATTTCTTTCGTAGAGTAGGAATTTGAAGGAAATCAACTCTTGGGGGAGCAAGCGGTTACTGGGGCGTATTGACAAAAAAAAAAAAAAAATCCTTTTTGCGAACTACAAGGACTATAATAATGGAATATGGTTTGCATTTTTCTTTTGTTGAATTGAAATCCACTAAGAATGGTTATTTTGGAAAACGACTCTCAACGGGATTACAGGGGGGGGGGGGGATAGTAAAAATTTCGTCCCCCCCTGTTTAGATTTAGACTTGAAATTTGGCTTGCATGTTCATTTTCCAGAGTAGAGATCCACCGAAAATTGGTTTTGCGGGAATCCACTTGGTTATAGGGTTACTACGAAAGCGCAAACATCATTCTATACTTCAATTTTAGAAAATACAAATTAGAGAAGTTCTGCCCTTTCTTTTTTTATCAAGAGAAGACTAATATATTTTTAATACAATCGAATTACGACTTAGATATCAACAATTTATATCTATATATATAAAGGAGAAAAGCGACTCACACTGACTGACTAATCACGTTATCTCCGGAACTATTCAACGTACAATCTTGAAATCGGGTAAGCAGATTCCTTTCATAGAGTAGAGATCCGCTACAAAATGAGTTTGGTGAAAATCAACCCCCAAATGACATTGCGGGGGCTTAGGAGCGTTATAGATAATTATTTGCATTTTTAAACTATTAGACGCACAGTCTTTAAATTTGATAAATAGATTCCTTTCATAGAGTAGAGATCAGATACAAGATGGTTTTGGGAAAAATAACCCCCAAGTGGCGTTGCGGGGAGATGCGTAATAGATAAATATTTTCGTTTTTAAACTACTTGACCAACCTGCTTGAAAATTGGTAGACATGTTTCTTTCATGCAGTAAATATCCACAACAAAATGGTTTTTGGGGAAAATGACCCACAAGGGGTGTTGCGGGGGGTTAAGGGGAGATATAAATAATTATTCCGATATTTAAACTATTAGTTGCACAGTCTTGAAATTTGGCAAGCAGATTCCTCTCATAGAATAGAGATACGCCACAAAATGCGTTTCGTGAAAATAGACCCCCAAGTGGCGTTGATGGGGCGTATATTTTTCAATACAATCGAATTCTTAATGCAGGACTTAAATATCAATAATTTATTCATATATATAACCAGCAAAAATTTATAAAACGTCATGAAATACCCAGCGAAGCGGGCGGGTAACAGCTAGTATTTAATAAATTCATTCAAATAATATCCTGCTTTTAAATGTAGGAAATTTCTAATCTGTTTATTATAAATTTTTAAAATTATATTTTTTCTGTAATTATTAAAAAACTGTAAAAAACACTTTATTAAAGATAATTTAACAGGTTTATTTAATTCGTGACTGTTACTTTTTGGAATGTATTCCCCTCAGCACTTTTGTTTTTAATATCACTACCCTATCTTTTAATTGTGTTCTATGATACTATAATTTCTGAAATGTATTCTATTTTCATATTCTTACATTGACCGAAAACAGCCCTTTAAACTATCAAATTATATTTAAAATATTTGCGTTTTTTGACGTACAAAACGATTCGGTTAAAATTTAAGGTGAAGAAAGTGTGATTATTTTTCGAATTTGAAATAATAAATATTAACATTTCTGCCAAAATTTTCATTGGTTATTTTTATGCGCCATTTCTATTAATTTTCTGTCATATTTCGAACTTTTTATTGTGTCCTTTGAACATTAAAAATTATGTGAATAAATTGAACCTTTAATTAATATACACAGCAGTAGTCTTCAAACTGTGTTCCACGGAACCCTGGGGTTTCACGAGTCACTATAAAAAATCAAAAAGAAACTTATAAATATGTATGCAAATTGATTCACACATTCCCTATGAAGTTTGTATGATTACAAGTATCTAAAGCTCCTATTAATTATTGCGAAATTTTTATTTATATATTATAATTTTATTTTGCAACACTTTTTAAACTTTTATTATAATGTAATAAAAAATATTAAAACGTTTTATCTTTGTATATATATTGCCTACTAGATTGTGAATATTCTATTGTTTTTGTACTCGTTAAATAGCACAGTCCTTCAAAACTAAATAGTTTTCTAATGGAAAAACGTACCTTTTTGCATTTGTTGAAAAAAGCATCTATAATGAAGGAGGGGAACAACTTATCAAAAAAACATATCGACAGATTCGATGTTAAAATCTAAATTTAAACAAGAACAGCTCCTAAAGTTTAGGTTGCAAATTCATGCAAAATGCGCAGTATTTCTCACACAGGTATAAATATTTTCATATGAGTGCCTACAAAAACAAAGCAGAAAAACAAATTAAACTTGCAACATGTAATGCGATTGACCGACAATTTGTGTGAAAAAAAAGCAAGCACATATCCCACAGTTTCTAAATATAACGCATGAGTAGGTGACACTTGGATCACAAATTAATATTAATAAGTAAAATGTATCAAAAAATTAGATTAGAATTTTTTAATAGTAAATGTAATACTTTTTTTAATCGTCTTTACATAAAGTATCTAACAAGTTAATCTATAATCATTATTTTGAGATATATTCTGCTAAGTATGTATATGAGAGAGAGAAATGAGGTCCCATAAAACATTTTCTAGTTCCAGGGGTTCTACGAAAAAATCTTCAAGTTCTAGGGGTTCCGTGAGTTGAAAAAGTTTGAAGATCCCCGAACTTACGCGATAAGTGGGATTGACTGATAATCGCCTAAGTCGGTGTATAATTTCGCCTATAAATACATGCAAATTATTTTTAGTTGGAGCCGGAGACGAAAGATACTAATAATTTAGAAAAATAAAGCGCTTATTAAAATCGAAGATAACAGAAATACAAAAATGCAAACGAAAATTATTTTGATGTAGCAGGTTTCATAAAATCTAACAAGTCTGTCGGTTCAAAGATTTGTTTTTTCTATCCTGCAGCAAAATTTCATCGTAGCACGCTAATATTTTTTTGTTCCATACTCTTTCAATTAAGCCGAAGCTTTCTGTCAAATTTCCAACCGCCATTCAATCTTTCAAATGAACTTTGGTCTAAAGTTTTTCAATGCTCGTTCATTTCTATGAGCTCATCCGTTGTCAGCTCCTGATTGTGGAAATCCAGAAGTTCTTGAGCGTCATATCAGCAATTTCTTTAATCACATTACCAATTTCTTCAGTCTCCGGCACTGATTCCATAAGAGTTTCAGTGATAGGGGGGGGGGGGGGGAGCCGAATCGACAAAGTTTGAAAATCGCGAAACTCAGGGTTCGCGTAAGTCAAGGTATTACTTTACTTAAATAATGTAAATATCAATGACATATTTGACAATAATGTAAATATATATCAATGACAATTTATGACATATTTGAATGTTTTTATAAAATATTTGGTAAGCGTAAACATTAATATAAATTATAGTATAATGCTATTTACTCTTAAAAAATTAGTATTTATGTTTGCTTTTACTTAAGAGAAATAAAACACACCCCCCCCTCCCTGAAATTTATGTGTTATATTGGAAGACGAAAAAACCCAGTTATTTCTCTATTTTATACAGGGTGTCTCAAAACGACCGCATAAACTCTGCACAGCTAAATTCCTCGTTAGGAGTACATAAAAACTGCCCAAAGATGCGTTCCTGTACGATCCATAGTTTACGAGAAAAATACGAAAAACAAAGTATGACGTCACTTCCGGTGCAAGAAAAAACATTTTATTGAACATATCAACAGCAGTATATGCACAATTTAAGGCAGATGTTCAAAATGCCCACCGTGCATGTCGAGGCAGGCTTGAGCACGCATTGGAATGGCTGCCATCACACGTCGCAGCATCGTGGGATCCACCGAAGTACAAGCAGCATGCAGACGAGCAACTAAGTCCATTTGTGTTGTCACTAAGTCTCGATACACCAGTTCCTTGAGATGGCATGTCGCAAGTACATGTCGCGGCAGTCACGAACGGAATACATGGCCACCATACGAAGACTACCGGTAGCTGCAAGATGCAGCCTTTTAAATACCAGTTCAATGGCGGTTTAACGTCATTCCACGGCGTGCGTATGCATGACGCGACATGCTCGACGAACGTTTTAAACATTATCGACTGGAAAGATATGCAAATACTGTTGTTGATATGTCCAATAAAGTGGTTTTTCTTTCACCGGAAGTGACGCCATACTTTGTTTTTCGTATTTTTCTCGTAAACTATGGATCGTACAGGAATGCTTCTTTGGTCAGTTTTTATGTACTCCCAACTGGGAATCTAGCTGTGCAGAGTTTATGCGGTCGTTTTGGGACACTCTGTATTTATATACATATAAATTACGTGTTGAAAAGCTAAACTCTTAATACGTTTATTCTGATAATAATTATATAATTATACATTCTTATTTTTCGATTGAACAATAATTATATAGACCTAAAATTTTAATATACTGCTTGTTAGTTATTGATTCTATTTTATTGTGGCATTATTGCTTGTTCAGATAATTATTTATTTAATAATCACTCCACAAAATTTTACTTTAGTACCAGAAAAAGAAATTTGCAACATACACTGCTCAAAAGAATTAGGGGAGCAAGCAAAAAAGTGAAGAAACCGTTGTGCGATAGCTAAGCATGGGCATAAAATGGAGAATACAGGTTTATCAAAACGCAATATCGAAGAAAAAAGCAGGAAAAAAATGTGTGAAAACTTACATTTTTTAAAATGGTATAAAGAACACGAAATGATGCTTCAGGGTAACAATTTAGTTACACGTAAAGGTCAGGAAAAAAAACTGATTGTTTGGAAATGATACAGGATGTTTAAAAAGGTGTGTGGTCTTTCCGAAATGTTAAGGCTACCGCACACCGTTTTAGCATGAATGCAATGAGGTTATAGATGTGACTTGGGGTAATACTGTTTTACTTTTGACGTAAGTGTGATCTCCGACTGTGACAGGAGACCTTGGTCTTGCGGCAACGTGTCGTCCTAGTACAGTGATTGCGAACCTATGGCCCATGGGTCAGACAATGACACACGCAAGCTTTTCAATTGACCCACGATTGCTAGGCAATCACTTGTTTGTTTACTCAGGTTTATTTAGATTTTCTAATTTGTGTGGATTATTTACAATCTGTTTGAATTTTTTCAAGCACTGCATTGACACAAAATCAATTTAAACGCCGTTCAATAACCTTCAGTTTAGTCATTACAGTTCCAAAATTACGCAAATGACAACAAATGTATACGAAAGTATGTAGTATTTAAAATAAAGCAGAAGTGTTTACAAAATATCAAATAAAGCGTATAATTTTACTCACATTTTGTTTGTTGAAAAAAAATCGACAAACCAGAGCAAATAACCATATTTGAAGCACCTTTTTCGGAAAAAATGCACTTTTGTAAGGTTATGTTCAATTATGTTTGTAGGAAGAGACTTCCGTAGCACACTTGTATCGTCCCCTCTCTGTTTCACCTTTTGAGGCGCCATGCGCATGTCTGTTGTTCTCGATACAGTCTGCACAAGTGTTGAATTTAGTGGCACGCATTTAAAAGTAATGCGTATTGATGTGTATGTATATTAGGTATGTTAATACAAAATTTGTTCTCAAATTATTGTATTCTAAATACAAATATTATTAATTGTAGCCCTGTACTATGTCGGTGGTTAAAAAAATCAAAAACAAGCCATACAAATTCCATGCCATATCAAGTTGAATGGCTTGATAAATAAGTTGTGATTGAAAGGAATAAAATGGTTGTATGTGTAATTTGTAATAAAGTGACTTCATTTACATATACTGTGTATAAAAGACATTTTGAAATGTTGCATTCTAATCTCGGCATGTCAACAGATGAAGGGGAAAAAAATGTATTTTTTACCAAAGAAAAAAAGAGTTTTTCTCAAAGCAGTGTCTAAATTTTTAATTTTTTTGGTTCCAAAAAATAGTTTTACAGCTGCTGGTTTCTAAGTTGTCCATTGCATTGCACGCCACGGGAAACCTCTTTAAGAAGAATTTGTAAGAAAAAGCGTTTTTAGAATGTAGTCCTACATTGTTTGCTGATTTTAAAGCAAAAGACTTGATTATAAAGCGTACACATGAGTTACCTATAAGTCGCAACATAATTAAAAATCAAGAAAAAAATTAGAAAAAAAATATTTTTTCGCAAATACATAACTGCTTAAATTATACAGAAATGTATTCAATTGCTTTAGATGAGAGTAATTATGTAAATGTGGTTATGCACAATTAGCAACTTTTGCTCGCTATTGGTATGTAAATATAATGAAAGCAGAATTAATACAACTTATAACGTTGAAAGGGAAGTATACCGATCTTGATACTTTTAAAGAATTTTATATTGCATTTAAAGAAATGGATATTGACCTTCAGAAAATATGTTTCTGTAGCAACAAATGGTGCACCTACTACAGGGGAAAATATTGGATTTATTCAGTAAAATATATATTTCGCATACACACACATTCTCCGATTGAATTTCATTATATAATATACTAGCAAGTTTTATGTGCGAAGCATGGTTTCAAAACATTTTCCAGTGTAACGTCAGTTGTAATAAAACTAATCAACTCTATAAACGCAAGAGCTCCTTATTAAATGGCGGCAATTTGCACAATTCTTAGAGGAAATTGAATGCCAATATTCAGGGATTTCGACATACAGAGCAATGTGCAATGGCTTAGTTTCGGAAAAGTCCTTGATTGCTTTCTAGTGTTATTAGAAGAATTTAAGCTTTTTTTTTTATTGAAAAAGACAATAGTTTCAAAGAATTATCCAACATACATTGGTTAATGATTTTCGTTTTTATGCGACATCACTCAGCATTTTAATGAACTGAATAAAAAGCTTCAAGGGCATGGACTGATTGTTTTAATGATGTTTGGAAATATTAAAATATTTATCACAAAACTTGACATCTTTGCTAAGGATTTTGAAATGTGTGAAAATCATGAAACATTACAAAATAATGAAATTTTACATGAAATATTATTTGCAATTTCCTCAATCACAAAAACATTTTCAAAACATACTAATTTTTGAAAACTCCGTTGACATTCAAGAAAATGCAATTAAAAAATATTTAATGATTATGCAGGAAGTAAAATAAGAGAGCTTTTGAGGAGTGATTCAATCAATTTAAAAGTTTGAGATATGTATTTCCCTTTATTTTATATTCATATAAAACAGAGTTTGAAACAATGGAGTTATCGAATTTATGTGGCTAGGTATCGATAATTTTGAAATGGAGTTAGTTGAATTTTGAAGCCTTGATTTCTGAAGTAGAAGGAAAACTGTGTGGAAGTGCAGATAATAATGATCCCACAGTAAAAATTGATTGATTGAATATTTACTCCGCATTGTTCAGCTACACGAGGGCTTTTGGCGACGGACCTCGTAATTTTGAATCATGGTCAATTAACGAGGACGACACCTGAGCTGGATCCCCTCTCCTAATTACCACACCACACCAACGGGAGGACGTTTGAGCTCTCGACATATTTAACGTACATTGCTTCCTTACACGGCGGGTCTTCAGCGGTACTAGGCTCGAATTCATGACAAGCCGGTCACGAGTCTGTTACCTTGATTACTAGGCTACCACAGCCCTCAGTAAAAATTTATACAAAAAATATTATATTAAACTTATAGAATTCCTTACCAAATAGTTTTATATCAATGAAAAAAACTAGTTAATACTCTTTTAACGATGTTTGGGTCCAGATGTTCAGGTGAAAAAATGTTTTCGTCAATGAATTTTGTAAGATCTTCTAATAGAAATAGACTGACAGGGAATTAATTAACTGCGAAATGTGTTAAACTAATGAATAAATATTAACCTAATATTTAAAAAAAACTATCTGAAAATAAACAACCACAGATTTTTCATTAAATACTGTATAATAAATTTTATTAATACTTCTTAATATATACTGTATGTAATTTTCGTTACTCCTTGTTCATTATGACCCACGAGCTAGTATTTGAAAAAATATGAACGAAATTTGACCCACGTCTCAAAAAGGATCGCCTTTCCTGTCCTAGTATGTTCCACGCACTTTCGATCGGATTAAGAGCAGGAGAACATGCTGTCCTTTCCACTCGCTGTATTGTTTCAGCTTTAAGAAAGTTCTCCACAAGGCGAACTGTATGAGATCTGGTATTATCGTGCATTAAGAGAAATGAATTACCAATGGCTGCCTCGTAAGTCTCAGGACCTCGTCTGCATACCTTTGAACCGTCAAATTGCCATTCCGAATGATATGTGCTCGTGTAGCTGAACAGTGCGACGTTAATATTCACTCACTCACCTCGAATGATATGTAGTTCAGTACGTCCACCTATACTGATTCCATTCCAGCTCATACCATCAAACAACCTCGTCTGTAATGGGATCCTTCCTGAACAAACATAGGGTTATTTTGAATTCCTCTTTCTCTCAGCACCAAAACATGTTTGGTGTCACACTATAAAGCAGGTGTTGGCAATCTATGGCACGCGTACCTTATTTGGCACGGGGTACGGTAGAATTATGAAAAGCAACATCTAAAAAATCTGGATGATAACTCTGACGATAAATTGACAGCTGTTTTATAAATTATTGGATGTTATTGCTGGAAAGATTTAAATGAAGAAAATTGAATGTACTCTGCTTTCCACTTTTGGTTCTATATATTTATGTGAAAAAATCTTTTCTCATATGAAAAATATGTTGAGTCCGTAGAGAAATTATTTAAAAACAGAATGATAAGAATTGTTTCAAACTGAAAGTCACAAATCATACCCCTAATATTTTGATTATAAGAAAAGCTTTGTAGGGACAAGGTTTGTATTATGATTTTAATTTTTTATTTCACTATATTGGAACACTTCTACTTAGGATTTATTTCTTATTTTAATAAACATTCTTATATATATATATATATATATATAAGAATGTTTAAATTGTTTCGATTTATTTCAAATATTTCCTATTGCGTATCACCTTGGGTCATATTGGTATATTGGTTCGGCACACCACAGCTATAAGGTTGCCGAACCCTGCTCTGAACTAAATAGGCACTCGTCCGTAAACTACACCTGACTCCAATTAGTTTGCATCTAATCTCAATGTTCGGCAGCTTACTTTTTTTCGGGTCGTATGGTGTTTTGCTGTCAACGGAATACACATTGGCCTACGCGCATACAAATCAACCACGTGAAGCCTATTTGGGATTGTTTGGCTTGAGACCCTTCGGCCTTTTGCCAAAAGAAACTGTCCTTATATCTGCGTTTAATTGACTGTTCTGTCTCGATGAGCTGTTAACAGGATTTATCGGTCATTATTTGCTGTGGTAGCACTTAGACGACCTTCTCCTGGTTGGCGTCGAACCTGCTCTGTTTTTGTGGAATCGCTTCCACAGTCTTGTAATGACACAACTTACTAATCTAACAGCGTCCGCTACAGTTCTTTATGTTTGTCCGGATTCCAATCTCCCGATAATACACCAAACCATGAATTCCGGTGGATCATCACGTTGTCATGAAATTTTCCGATCATCTTTTCTCAGAAAAAAGAAGAACCACCCGAAAGTTTGAATTTAATTGCTGAGAACAAAAAACAACTTCTACGGTGGTCATGATTTCCGCATTACGTATAGGGTTTCTTTTTCAAAGACATACCCTTTTCTCTGTTTTTAAAAGCAGTCTAAGTACGTCATAGCAGATTGTCATTAGATGTGGAGAAGGCATATTTAATGGCACCAGTCAGCCTTTGTTTTGTAGAGGTCTTCAACCATCTTAGGACAGCAGATCACCTCTAGTCATCCTGTATATAACTAAGCTTAACGATGTTTTAAGTATGTCTTATGGCCTGTTTCTTTGCCTTTCCTGGAATGTCATCTTGAAACTTTTTTTTTTGTTATTGTGTGTGAATATGGTTCTTGAAACCAGAAGAATTTTCGATCAAAACTGCAAGAAACCTTAGAAATTAAATATGAAACTACTCATTAAGGAATTCGAATTGATTCGCATTCAGTTCAAATCCAATGAAGTAAACTTCAAAAATTATAAATCATTTAACTCATTAATTGCTACAATTTTGCAATTGATTGCTATACTCTGCTAAATTTTACTCATTAATTTTATTTATCAGAGATAAGTGTTAGTTATTACTGTGGTGGGGTTGTGCTTGGTGAGAGTTCTTTAAATTCGTTTTTTCTCATTTGATAATTTTCTAGTGGTCTGAAAGAACATTTCCTTTTCTCATGATGAAAATGTTTGGAAAATGAATTCATTTCGTATAATATTTTACAAAACCAAGGACGAAGAAAATATGACTTAATGAGAAATAAAATAGCTCGTTTATTAGGTACTACAAGTGGACTATTTTAAAAAGTGTTTTAAGTTGTGGCGCCATCTATTGGTAGAATATTTAACTTTGTGAAAAGTTTTCAAAATAATTATTTGAATGACTAGAAATTACTAAAATTAAGAATCTTTATAACTTCCTTGTAAAATGAACGCAAAAATAATGGATTAAAATAAGTATTAATACGTTTAAAATTTTACATGAAAACAATTTAGTTGATAAAAATTACCATTGTTTTAACATAAAAAAAAACATGTACTGCTTTCGAAATACACATTGAACGGAAAATAATCAATACAAATATTTTTACAATACTGAAATATTACATTATTTTAGACAATAAACTCATGCCTTATTAATTAAAATAAAAATATAATTGTAAAAAATAAAAGGGAAACATCTTTTTTTCTTTTCACTTTCTTTTTTCCCCTACAAATAAATTTACTGACATGGTTGTAGTTTATTTACATTA
The DNA here is from genome assembly GCA_019973975.1 of Trichonephila clavata. NCBI lineage: Eukaryota > Metazoa > Arthropoda > Arachnida > Araneae > Nephilidae > Trichonephila > Trichonephila clavata. Next base: position 175,103 of record BMAO01039295.1, on the reverse strand, counting down.
GGGGTGGCTAACCCGCGACTCGCGTGCTACAGTGTGGCACGGGTGGAGTTGTAACAGTGGCACGCGAAGGCTTATTCAAAAATCAAAAGATTTGAAAAAAAAATGATAAATAATTTTTTTTTTTGCAAATTTTTTGAAATGTGGTTATTTTAAACAAGGAAAACCCTCAAACTTAATTTTAAATACGTTTAATTAATTGAATTACAATAGAAAATTATCATGCAGGGAATATTCTTCATTGTCGTGTGCACTGGCTTTTCAAAGAAAGTTCACTCGTAAGATTTGTAATTTGAGGAGGGCGTTTTAAAATATCTGAAAGAAAACAATGAATTGTTAAATGAATGCTTGGTACTCAAGAATGAAGATTGGCTATGGAATTTAGCTTTTCTTGCCGATATTATAAGATATTTAAATAATTTGAATTTAACACTATAGGGAAACCATTGTATTTTTCCTATTATAGTTGGTCATATATATTCTTTTCTGAACAAACTTTTGCCTTTGTAAAAAATATTAATTAATTTCACATTATTATTGGAGCTATCTATCAAAGCTAATCATGCTCCAAGCTATGATAGATTTGAAAACTCAATACACATTTTTTGCAGGATTCATTTAGTGCTTGGTTTGATTATTTTCAAGATGATAAAAAATACAGTTCTTTTCACAAACCCTTTTTCAATTTCCTTGCAAGACGCATTAATTGTTACCAACCTGAAATTCAAATCGAAATTATTGATCTACAGCACTATCTATACCACATCGGAAAGCAAATATGTGTTAGGAACTTATTTTAACTGAAAGTGATGCGAATTATATTGAATTTTGGAGATATGTACCAACAAGCAGTTTTCTAAATTTACACGATTTGACCGTCAGATGTTGTTGTAAATTTGGATCAACATGTTTGTGAACAAATATTTTTCTATTATGAATATAACGAAATGAAATATATCGCTCAAGATTAACTGATATGGGCTTAAAACAACCTACTTTCTCTCTTAGCATCTTTACCAGAAGAGAGAACAAATCCTAATATAATTAGTTAGTAAAAAAAAAAAAAACACACACACACACACAAATTTAAAAATGACATTAAACAAGTACTGAATGTTTAATAATTATTTAAAATTAAATGTTCCAAGCTACCTATTTTTACTTTAAACTTGGCACAACTGATTGAACTTGTAAAAAGTTCATCAACAATTAAATCTAAATTTGATTTTTTAATCTTATTTACTATGTTATTTTTAAATTTCATGACTTAGACTTGCATACAAAAATGTGCTATTTATGTAAAAATCCCATAATAAGCCTATAAGTAACATTTTTCTTACCTTTTCATATATTTTAGTTGGAAGTAGCACGCAAGATTTTTTTTTTTTAAATCAGATATTGGCATCTCAAAAAAGTTAGCCACTCTTGATTTTACCAATGGTCACGTATACTGAGATGGGCACAGTAGGCCTTGGCCCTCATGGGCTGTTGCGCCACTGAGTTTGAGAGTTGAGTACACTAGGGTTTCCCAAAGTGTGGTATGCGTAACGTGACCAGACGTCCCGTTTTGAACGGGACTGTCCCTTTTTATAATTGCGAGTCCCGGTGTCCCCGAAATGAACTCTGTGACGCAAAATTGTCCCGTTTTCGGAAACCGCGCGAAGCTGTGTGGAAATCTGTATTGAAACTTGAAGGTCAAACTGTATCGGCAGTTGAAGCTGCAAAAGAAATCAATCAACTAAAAGACAATTTGACTCAGAAACAGACCAATCAGTCTCTTCCATTTAAGGTCCGTCAATTAATGGTGAAATCAAAAGATAATGGTACTTATGTAAATGAAGAGTTTGCAAAAAGGACGGCTACAGAATTTTATAAATTGAGCCGTAAATATCTGGAGCAATGAACTTGCTTTCTTAATAAAGTAATGGAAATATTTTATTGGGCAGATTTAAAAAAGATCCCCGCATGGGCAGACGTTCAAAAATTTCTGGATGTATTTATTGAAAAGGAGTATATTGACTGTAATAAAGATACAGAAATTTTTGACAATTTTCATTAATTTCTAACTACATTACATCGCAAAAAGTAACCGAATAAAAATGGTTTAAATGTTTCCAGGGAAACTCGTTGGGTGGAAGTATTCAAATACTTTCACGCCAACAATCTACAGCATGAAAACTTTTTATTTTATTTGAATATATTTTATGTTTGCCTGCTACAAATGCTGCAGTAGAAAGAGTATTTTCTACGATGAACAAATTGTGGACATCTGAGAAAACCCAGCTACTAATTTCAGTTCTAAAGGTGATATTGATAATTAAGGTGAATATAAAAAAAAACATTACAAGACTTTCACTCTTACTTAAAATCTTCACCAGCTATATTAAATCAAATTTGTTCCTCTGATAAATATAAATATAACTAAACCATTTTGGGTATATTTTAATTCCTAACTTTTAAGCTAACTTTTTCTAAATAAATAACTTTAAAAAGTGTTTTTTTTCATTGTATACCTGTTAATTGACCTAAACAAAATAATATCCCTTTTTGAGTCAAAGAATAAATGGTCACGTTAGGTATGCGTATCCCTAGGGGTACGGGGGTACGCCTTGCCCGGTGTTTGGTGGGGTTATGAACTGCACCGTGCTTAGCTGCGCCTAACGTTCTCATGAGTCAAGTCAAGACAGTCTTATAAGGCTTGAAATGGGGTCTGGTGTGACACGGTGGGAATATACCACACTTCGTTTTTAGAGACAACTTACTTAGTTAAATGGCTTCTCCAGGCACCTGAGTATTTTTAGCTTTTGTGCGGTTTTTCTTATAGGAAATGTTTGTTATGTAATTTATTAAGTACCAATGATTTTTTTTTTGATAATTTTTATTAACTATAATTTTTTTAAATGCATCTTGTCTTTTCCGACTTTATATTTATGTGAAGTTACTTTTTCAGCATTTGTAGCCATTAAGTCGAAAAAAAGGTTTTGTGTATTTCACAAAAAAAAAGAAAGAAAAAAAAACGAAATATATATTTTGATTGTTAATAAAATATTGACGGCATTGTGTTAACTGACGAATCCCGCTTCTGCCTGCAACATCACGATGGTCGGCACAGTGGAGACACCGTGGTGAGAGGCTGCTGAGCAGTTGCGTTATGCATCGCCACACTGGTCCAGCACCCGGTATCATGGGTTGGGGTGGTATTGGATTTTACTGCCGCACCCCTTTCGTACGCATTGCCTGTACACTGAACATCCAGCGCTACATCTCTGAGGTGTTGAAGACCGTGGTCCTCCCTACATTCAGCGCTTGCCATCAGCCATATTCCAACAGGATAATGCGTAACCACACGTGGCACGCTAAGTTCAAGAGTTCTTCTTTACCCATTAGATTGAATTGCTTCTTTGACCTGCTTGTTCTCCCGATCTATCGCCAATAGAAAACGTGTGGTCCATGTTTGTAGAACGACCGACCAGGGATACACCACCCACTGCTTCACCAGATCAACTTTGGCAATATGTGGAAGCCGCATAGACTGCTGTACCCCTAAGATTACACCCAAAGCCTCTTTGATTCTATGCCGAGGCGTGTGGCAGTGGTTATAGCCAACAATGGCGGCCACACTAACTACTGATTTTGGCATCATCCACACTTCACAAGAGGCTGTAATTTTAATCGTTTGATCTTAGTACAGAATATTATCTACCAAATAAATTTCGCTGGTCCTTCTTGGTGTTGCATTTTGTGTGGCCAGCAGTGCAGAACAAGTTTGTCATATCTTTTTCTTAATACAGCGTGTTACATCTTTTATCGTGTTCTATCTAAAATGGTTCTTTGAAACTCATAATTACAGTGAGAAATTGCTCAAGCGAATGAAAAGAGCAAATATTTTAAATATTCGTGTGTTCGAACAAAGAAGTTCTTAAGGTTGTCACCGTTAAATGTACGGCAGCCTTTTTATTGAAAGCTGAGCGCATTCTCAGTCAGAAAAATGACTCAGTTTTCATGAAAATTTGAAACATTGTAATTCCTACATCTGTTCATAATATAGTATTTTCAAAATTTTAAAATATTTCATAAAGAATTAATTATTTTTATTTTTAACTTGTCAAGGGGTTGCTACTTTAGCATAATGGTACAGGAGAAAAATGCGGAACACATTTTGTACAAGAAAAAATGGACCAATTTATTTGATAAAATATGTTGTTCCCTACAGGATAGAGAAACCAGAATATACTTTAACGTTGAAATACTTTTATGTCTGGAAAAATATTCCAAATTTAGATCTTATTCTTTAACATTACGCGAAAGCAGTCTTAAGTCTAACTGAATGTGTTCTCTTTGTTGAACGAACCAACGGTTATCCTAATTGAGAAGGAAGATCGTTGAAAATAGTAGGGTGAGGGTGATGAGTTATCTCTCTTTGTAGCCAGTAGTTGAGTTAGTGGACGAGATGATCAACGTGATTAATGGGAAGGGCTTTTATTTCATTAGATGTCCAATGACTGCTAGTTTAGATCTCCTCCGATATCCTTATTTCACTCAGCAGCATGCTGCCAACCATGTAGAGTGGATAAATGATTTGCTCCTATTGACTACTTACCGAGAATGATTTCGAGTGAGAATTCAGAGGTCTTTGAATTTTAATTTACGTTGACTGCATTGATTTTTTATCCATCTTGTTAATTAAATCCTCCGAATTTAATCAAAAGAAGAAACAGGTATCGTAAAATCTGGCGTATAACGCGCATTTTTAACACAAAAAATTAGTGTGAGATAATAAATATCGAGTGTGTGTTATGCGCTGGGTATAAAAATGAGAGCCTTAAAAAGAAAAAAAAATATGTGTGTGAGTATAGAAAAAAATTAGACTTCTTCATACATCGAAATACTATTTCTTTAAAACAAATGACATTCCTTATGAACTTAGAGGGTTGTATATCTGGAAGTATACTATTTTCTTTCTAAAGCTTTGAATAATACCTCAGAATAAATGACTTCAAAACATAAGAGCATTGTACATGCAGGTATATCTTACGGCATGGGCCAACTGGGCCCAGGGCCTCGGCTACAATGAGGGTCTGGTCTTGTTCTTGACTCAGCCTTAAGAAGATCACAATTCGAAGAATTTCAAAGGTAAAATGTTATTTCTGGTTGTATTCTCCAAATTACTGGGAATTTCGGACGAGATGTCAACTGGCTACATATGATGACCGTCATCCATGTATAGGCCTAGGTCTATTATCATACAGCTTTATTATTCATTCAGTCAAAGGCGGCAGTCGTTCGAGCTGCTTGGGGAGATTGTAAGTCATGCACACTTATTTGTATTAGGTTATTGTTCATATGAGTTTTTGACAACCTATGCTATGTAATGTCTTCATTTAAGAGTCATAGGTGGGGCTTACATTTGTGTAGTGGCCCAGGACCTCAAGAAGTCTTAAAACGTCCCTGTGCGCACCTAAATTCAGGTTTCTAAGTAAAAAAAAAAGGAGGGGGGGGGGAAGGGGTGCGTGTTATACGACACGAATTTACCTAAAAACTAAAAATTGCTGCTTTAATGTATAGGCGCGTGTTATACGCCGGATTTCACGGTAAATAAAATTACGAAATTTTCCATTTTTGTAAGAAAAAGTTTGTACATTGTAATTTTTTTTTGTCTGCAGCGTTGTTTTAGCTCGTAATTACTCGTAAATAACTGCGAAATAATAATTTATTACTTTTTGAAAGCTAGTGAAAGAGATTAAAAGTACATTACATTTAAAATTTAAATAACCGTCTCGAATTCAAACTCAACAAAATACCATTCATTTAGATATGTATCCTTCTCTAGCTCCTTGGTTGGTCTGGAAATAAACGTAAATCAGAAAACTAAAGTATTTCTTTTTTGTATAACATGATGCATGTACAAAAATTGTGCTTATCCTTGGCGGTATGAAGCAATTTTTCATGCTAATAAAATCACTGTTGTCGCTTTGATACAAAATTAGTTTCATTTTAAAATGCATTCAGTTACTTTAGTTGAAGTTTTTCTGCCCCAAACATCGCTAATTCAGGTATCTTCTGGAAAGTACGTATTTACAATGCTTAGTTTTTGTTTCTTAACATGCTAAGCACCTGTTCTATAATATGGTCGACAGGTTCCTAGACACCATGTAGTGTGCAACCGTGTTACTCGAAGCTAACAGTTAATACGAAGTAGAGGATTGCGTTTCGAAAACCTTTAAAACAAAATATTTTTTCATTCAACAATTTTTAATAAAAAATATAAACATATGTAAAACCAAACAATTTTGTTCTGGTTTAATTTAATCTCATTTTTCATTAAGTTTATTCTTCATCCCTGCCAGTGGCGCACACAAGGGGGGGGGGAGCTCCGGGTCCGGACCCCCATAACCTTTAATTTTCTTCCGATTGATTAATTGATTATAATCTAAAGGAAAAAAGTACGTAAAATCTAATTAAGTATATGTTACTAGTAATTAATTTTATTAATAACATGCTAATTATTTATTCAATAATTTATTTTTTACTGTTTTTTGTTACCGAAAATCGACAAAATCCAAAGAATATGCTGGGTGGCGTATTGGAGCATGATACGAGAACGGTGGATTTTCGACTCTGTGTGTGTGGAGCCCCCTCCCCTCCCACACACTTGAATAATCCCTGTATGCGCCACTGTTAACAATCATAGAGAATTTTTTTATTTACTGAATATCTTAATTTTAAAAATACCTTTGTTGATATCTTCCATCGCATCATTAAGTACTCGGACCATAAATCTGACAATTTTGCAGTGAATTTTTTTACTAAAGTGATCTTTCTTAGTAGCGCTATTCATCGCAGTCACAAATGAAGCAAACAGCTTTGCTGGTTATGTTAAAACTAACGCAGTTTTAGCCGATTTGAGAAAAAGATGTCATCTCACATTTACGCTTCATAAAAAGAAAAATATTACATAGCAAGTTATATCAACAGATGACCCAATCAGTGACAATTCTAAAATGGCAAATCACTTGTTACATTTTTATCCATAAAAATCATTACCATTTTGTTAACTTCCACAAAAGGATTTCATTTAAAATAAAAACAGAATCATAGGAGAATGGATATTTAAACTTACATAACTTACATGGATGGCATATGGAAAACCCGCATTTAATGCGTGAAGACCGGTTCCAGTTTCAATTTAAAATCAACATGTGAACCTCAACATTAAATAGAAATGTACTTGGACCATTTGAGTTATCCAAAAGTTTAAAGGGAGCCAAATGCTTGAATTTTTTTCGAAATAATTTGTAAGTCCTGCTGGAAGATGGGCCACTAGAAAAGGCATATGGTTCCAACGAAATGAATGCTCAGCGCGTTTTACGTGTCCGGCATGGGAGTATTTGGAGATAAAATATCGCGGAAGGTGGAATACGTCATGGCTGAATCTATGGCAAGCTCGTTCACTATATTTAAACCCCGTCGATCTGTCTCTTCGGGGTGTATAAAGGAACATGTTTATTTTAAACCAATCGAAAATGTGACCGGATTGCGGCAAAGGATTGTTGAAGCGGTGGAAGAAATAACTTAGCTAATTACTCTCGACTCATCAAGCGATCAGTTTTAAAAAAGGTGTACAGTCTGCATTCATTTTGAAAGTAAACACTTCAAACATTTACGCCATTAAAGTGTGACAATTTTTTTTTTTTTTTACATTTAAATTTATTACTTAGAATTTGAGTCACATACTTAAGATTCAGTTTCTTAAAATGAAGTCATTTTGTGAAATAAAACAAAAAGGCAATAATTGTTTTGGATAGAAATGTAGCAAGTGCTGTAACATTTTGGAATTTTCACTAAATGGATCATTTTTTGAAATAACTAGCTTAGAGTAGTATGTATTTTTAGCGCGTTTTTCACGTAGTGGAACAAAAGCGCTATTAGGACGCAAATTTCGTCTTCGTCTTCGTTCCATATTTTGTCGTACCTTTTTCTCAGCCAATAAGTAACCAATTGACCTCGGGTTTTCGGCATTGGGTCGCATTTGTGCCCTAGATGAGCCGAATCATATTTAAATTTTCCCATAGTTTTCCCGAATTTTCCTACAAATTTCCCTGAATTTCGCTAGTTTATAACAAAATTTTCTCAAATTTTACCTAGTAAGTTTATTGTTTGCAAAAAGTTTTTAAAAAAATATCTACCTGCATTTTGGAGGAAATCTTCACAAAAAAAGTTCAGAAAACAAGTATAAAAGGCTCTGATTTTACTTTTTTAATTTAATTCTTTTTTTAAACAGTAAAGTGATAAGATATATAGTATGAAGCGAAAGTAGTTTTTTTGAAAACTAAAAGTGATAAAGTGATAAAATATATAGTGTAAAGTAAAAAAAGTTTTTTTTTAAAACTAAAAGTGTGAAAATTTTTTTTGAAAACTAAAAGTGAGAAAAGTTTTTTTGAAACCTGAAAAGGGGAAGGAAAAGAACGTTGACTGGAAAAAGTGAAAGGAAAGCAGACCGTGAGGAACATCAGCAGAGACGAGCAGAACGGTCACGTTCTCGAATAAATCCACGTGACAATGTTACAAATAGAACGAGATACAACATGTGAAAAACGCGCTAAAATTACTTGGCCATGCCAATGATTGATATCTTGTTTTTTTTATATGAAGCGTCAAAGTTAGGAAACTTTGACTAAAACTACTAAAACTACTTTAACTAAACCAGCAAAGCTTTTTGCTCCATTTGTGACTGTGGTTAATAGCATGACTATGAAAAATCACGTTAGTGGAAAAATTCTTCTAAAATGTCATGAGAGAAGATGAAGGCTCGGAAGAATTAAGTGCTTCCACCACACTATAAATATCTAATGATGCGATGGAAGGTATGGACAGAGATCACGTTAGTAAAAAATTCACTGCGAAATTGTGGGATTTGCGGACACGGTATGTAATGATGTAAGGGACGGCATCAACAGAGGTGTTTTTAAAATGAGGATGTTCTGTAAGTAAAAAATAATCTCTGTGCTTGTTATGCATAGAAAGGAACAAGTGTCGTACCATTTTGGAATTTTAACTAAATGGGTCAACTTTTGAGAAATTTACCTGGAGGTGAGTGTAATTGTTTTTCATTTTATGGAGAGTCAAAGTTAGATGACATTTATTTTTGTTTTGTTTAACCCCAACTCACACAAACTACGTCAATTTTAACCGAACCAGCAAATTTTTTTTATCCGACTTGCGACTGCGATTAATGGTACGGCTATGTAAGATGATATTAGGGAAAAAACCATCGTAAAATTTAAAAAATTATGGTTACAGTAGCTAATGATGTGATGGAGGGTGTCAATTTTCTACATTTTCAAAAAAATGTGCTCGTCCTCACAACTAGGTGCTGAAGATTTTTTAAAAATTTTCCCAGAACACACACAGATATGAAGCCACCGCTCATTGTTAAGTTTTGAGACACCCTGTATATTAATACCATTAAACTGGCATACAATTTATAAATAGAAGCTTTTTGGTTATATATTTTATAGAAATTAACTCATAACGTAAATGTATTAATTTGAATTAATTATCCCAGAAATGTGAGCTTTGTAAATATATACAAAGTATTTTACCTGACATACAGATATTGAGAAACAAAAGATGACAATTTCTTTTTTATTTTGTTGATTTTATTCATAAATTAATAATATTATTAATTTATTCAAAATTCTGAGATATTTTCAATGAAATTGATTTTTAACTTTGTTTGAGATAATAAAGGTTCGAATTTGTTAAAAATATCAATTTCGAAAATTTAATGAATGAAATTAGTATCTACTCTTAAATAATAAACAAGCAGTTAACATGAGTCATTATAAGTTAGTTTAGTATAATTTTAAAAATAACGTTTCTCACACTGGCATCTAAAATCTCCAATAAACTTAAATTTATCTATTGTGATTTTTATTACATCAATTTTGATAAATTTTAGAAAATTTGTCCTTTTCCAAGCCATTAACAATTATATTTCAGACGAAAGAGATTAACAAAATTCTTTCTACTTTTTAAACTAGGAGTCTAATAAGATAATTAGATTTATCTCCAAATCTTTGAAAGAGATACACTGTGTATCAAAGAATCTACATTAACGATGTAGGCAGTCTAGTTTAAATGCAATCTTCGCTACCATAAAACTTTTTTAATCACTTAAATCCCTAACGAAGCCTACTGTCGGCCATAAGAAGAAAGACTTAATAAAGGAAATGAGAAGATGGGGAGCCATGAAAAGCAGCATTAAAAAAAACGTCTGAGTTGGGTTAAGTTATTCCACGGTGGAGGAAAGAAATATGTAGGTGTGTTCTGCTTGTGTGCGATTCACCTCCAACAAAAAAAGAAGGAAATTAGTAGCAACTGAAGCGTCTAGGAACGTATTAACCCCTCAGGTGATAAGTTCAAAAAGCGTAATTTCCTCACACAGAGTTACTATTGCTCATTTTGCAAATGAGAAGACTATCTGTACCAGAATTAGCAACATTCTTGCAGCATCAGAGCTTCTTGTCTTAGAATTCAGATTAAAAGGTTATCCTGAGGGGAAAATGATAAATGTCAAATCTTAGAATAGAATAAGTGGTATTGAAACTCTTGGTAGAGCTTTAGAACCAGGTAGGGATTCATTCTGATAATAAAAGTTTTAAATGCGTCATTGATTAAAAAACATTCCGGCAACACAATTTCTGAATAAACATTGTGCTATGCAACTTGAAATATTTATCAATTCTTTAGAGTAATCGATTTTGTGAAGAATATTCATCGCTTACAAAATATTTAATGCTATTTAAATTGCGTGATGTGCCAATGTCAGCTTTCAGTCAACAAAAAATTCGGTACTCTATTTTTATTAAATATTATTGTTGTTGCAAATGACATCTGATCGGCATAGTTCCAGATCGAGGTCCACGAGATTCATCGTGGCAAAAGGCTAGATTTTGACACCGTTGTTAGCAGTAGCTTTAAGCACCATGCAGGTGGCAGTACGATTCGGCTCGGTTTTAATAAATATTAAATAACTAAATCTATGATTCAAATATTAATTCGTTATGTAGAATAATTTATGCCTACTGTATAACAAAAACAAGTAATATAAAAAAAATTTAAGTCAATTCCTATTTTGAATGGGTGAATAGAAAGTATTTTATTAACGATTGAAAATTTGAACAAGATATATAGATATATGCATAAATAAATAAATATATAAATAAATATATAAATAAATAAATAAACAACTATATATATGCATAGGAAGAGAGCGTACAAATAGTACGAATTGAAAAAAGACCATGATTTGTCTGCATTGTTGTAACAATGCACAACGGGTTTGGTTAGTTTCTCTCAAATACCGGTTTTCGACGCTAACTTTCGTCATTGTTTTAACAGTCACATTGTTACAACAATCTAGATAAATCTAAGTTGGTGTCGAAACCCGGTAATTAATTTAATTTAATTAATTAACCGGTAATTAATTAATTAATATGTGAAAAAACTATATTAACATCAAGTGTCATCCACTAAAAATTTAAAAAAAATTATTTGAATTTGATTGGATCAATAGAAAAATTTTTATTAACTATTGAACATTAAATCAAGATAATTATATGTATAAATATAGAGAGAGTGTGAGAGCTAAAGAGTAGGAATTGAAAAAATAATAAATAATTTATACGATTGACTTCAGAAATCATATTAAATCTATATTAATATGATTTCTTTTATCTTTTGAAGAAAAGAATGAATAATCTTTTGATTTTTTTGTTGTTGTTTTCTTTAGGTTATAATTTTCATCTACATTATTAATTATACTGCGTGATAATTGTAGGTTAAGTGTAATACGACACTTCACATGATCTAAGAAATAATAAAAGGAAACAAGTACTTCTTCAGATGTATTTAAAAATAAGAGCATCTAAAAATAACTTTAAGAGAATCTGCAAAGCTCTCAAGAGTTTATAAGTAGAATCAGGCTCAAAAATTTGCTCAAAGTATTAACGCCTTTGAGTCTATGCCATTTTATAACACTAATTGCAGCTGAACAACATGACAAAATATTATTATGAATTTTAAGCAACACAAAAAAGAATATCTTTAATAAAATGATATAATTTTTTTTTTTAAATTCTCACTCAAACCCATTAAAAGAAAGTTCAAAATTATAAGGAATTTTAAAGAATACTTATAAAAATAAACTGAATTTTTTTTAATCATATGTTTATATGGTATAATTATTATTTCCCTTAACTTGCATGTTTTTTTTAAAAAAAAATAATAATTTGTATATCTGTGAAAATTTACTTATCGTATTGTTTTCACTAGCTGGCAATATTTTGTTTCTTGTTGCTTATAACTAAAATTGAAAAGAGTCACAAATATGCTTAAAAAATAGAATTTTAGTAAATTTAGGAATATAATTTTAAATTTGAATTAATTCAGTTTCAATTCTGACTTTTACTTTTCTATCTCAAAAATTTCCAATTGAACTGTAGTGTTATGTTATACAACTATTTTCACTTTGAGAGTAATTACTAAATTTAAAAGTTCTTTCGAAAATAATACATTATCAGTTGAGATTTCAATTTTATTTTTTAAATATTCATGAATTATGGAATGCAACTATCTCCAAATTCTCGTATTCCTCAAACTGAATTTAGGGAGGGAAAAAAAAATTTTTTTTTAATGTTTTTTTTTCGAATTTATTTTATTGAATGAATGAAATCGAAAGTCTCGGAAATTTACAAGATTCATTGCATTCCCTTAACTCTTGTAATTGCTCTGATGATATTTTTTACTACTATAATAGCCATTAAGAAAATCATTTGATTTTTATATTAAGAATTATCAATGCCATGTTATTTTGTTCACATTCCTTAAATATTCTTGAAATAGCAAAAAAAATTCAAGCATTCCTTCCATAAGATAACAATTCCTGGGTTTTCATCACATATATCAGTAGTGAAACTATGAAAATTATGAATTCATTTAAAGTATATTTACGTGTAGCAAGCAATAAGTCTAAAAACATTGTAGTCACAATTAAATTGAAATTATTAAATAATAGCTAAGAAAATATTGTACGAAATGATTTCGAAGACATAAAATAAGGGGGGAAATGAAAATGCCAACATAATATATCACCTTATGATATTAAGTATAATATTAATGTGTACCTATTTTCTTTTTTACTTAAGGGGGAAAATAGCTATTAGACATACAACTAAGATTTTTGACGTTATTGGAATTTATAAATTTTAAGAAAAGGTTTTTTTAATACAATAAAACACATAACAATATAAATATAAAGATTGACAAAATAAAAAATTTATCAAAAAATTTTATTTAAAAAATGAATTTTAGAATCCTTTTATACTATTTATTATTATCACGAGACGATAGAGGGTAGCATATGATTGCATCCAATAGTCCACCGTTTAATGCCCGTCATATCTAATTCCTCCACAGATGAAAGAAAACATCGAATACAATAATTTTTCCTGTTTCTATACTGAATGTAACAGTATATTTTCACGATGGAATGGAAACGTTAGAATAGAGGAAATGATAAGAATATGTACAAAAAAATATATAAAGGGGAAAAAAAGGTAAAAAAAATAATAATCCAGCTTTTTGCAGCCGGGCTGTTCAATGACTGTCAGTCTCAGGCGGCCCAACTGGCTGTCGTTAGGCATAGTCTGCGGCTGCGCGCTGGAGCTGTCACCCGCAGATATGCCAACTAAATAAACTCCGGGGCAACGGGACTTCCCGGAGTTTTGGAAATTACGAAGACGGTGGAGCGAGCCCAGGATCATGCATTATTGGCAAGCGAGAGAGCTCGGTAGGGGGCCCCCTTCTCCGGGCCCCGGCATTGGACCCCTGCTGGGCCCTGCCACCGACACACCGACATCACCCGCTCCGCCGTGCTGTGCTGCTTTATTACCTTTAGTGGAAGCTTTAATTTGCCTCTTAAGTATCACTTCCATAAAATACAATTTACTGTACTGTACTGGACAGTGTTCAATGCTGTTCCGATGGAAGGAAAAGTGGGCGATGGAAGAGAATTCCGTTTCGACCATATTTCAAATGTTTGTATTGAGAATTTAGAACGTTTCACGGCCACGGAGTGTGTTCATCTTCGAGATAGGATGCACAATTTTTATTTTCCCCCTTCAGTTACTGAGAGTGAAGGAAGAATTGAACATTATCATATTAGTTTCTGATAAAGAGATTAATTTTGTGTTTGGCGCCAGCTATTATAAACTTGAAGACGATAAAATTAGGTGATGCCCTAAAAATATTTGATTTAGTTTTATGTAGGTAAGTTCTTTAATTCTGGCATATGTAAAGATTATTCTTCAGTGCAGAGATTATATTATAAATAAAATTATTTTCTTTTCTTAAATAAACTAATTTAAAAACTCTTCTTAGTACCACACATATTGATAAAAGTTCTGAAGTATAATGTTTCAAATTTATTTACACTAGAATATGGTTAATGCTGTAGTGCTGTGGTCTGCAAACTGTATTCCACAGAACCCTGGGTTTCCACAAGGTTTCCCCAGGGGTTTCACGAGTCATTATAAAAAAAATCAATGATAAATAAATATGCATACAAAATTGATTCACGTTCTCTACGAAGTTTGTATAGTTACAAGTATCTAATGCTCATCCCCCTCCCCATTCATTAAAACAGAAATTTTGTTTTATATATAATAATTTTATTTTGCAACACTTTTTAAACTTTTGTTATAATTTATTAAAAGAGTATTAAAACGTTTTATCTTTATGTATGTACTTCCTACTAGATTGTGAATATTCTATTGTTTATACTATTTCGAATTCCACGAGATAAATTCATACTCGTTAGTTAGTACAATGTCCTGTAAAACTAAAAAGTTTTCTAATGGAAAAAGAACCTTTTTGAATTTGTGGAAAAAACACCTATAATGAAGGAGAGGAAATAACATATCAACACATTCGATGTTAAAATCTAAATTTAAGCAAGAACAGCTTCTAAATTTTAGGTTGTAAATTCATCCAAAATACACAAGATTTCTCACACAGCTATAAACATTTTAAAACCATTCAGAATATTATGTTTAAATGAAATATATTTCTCTTCAGCGGCTACAAAAGCAAAGTATAAAAACAAATTAAATTCAGAATATATAATACGATTGCATTTAATCTCAATTGACCTAGACTTCGACAGTGTGTGTGAAAAAAAAGCAAGCATATATTTGCAGGTTACTAAATGTATTACATGCATAGGTGACACTTGGATCACAAATTAATATTATTAATGATTAAATTACATTAAAAAATTAAATTCCTTTTTTTAATATTAAATGCAATATTTTTTAAATTCCTTTTACATAAAGGGTTTTTAACATGCTGATCTACTTTAAATATTATTTTGAGGTATATTTGAAGTATGTGTATGGAATGAGGTTCTACGAAAACACTATCTAGTTCTAGGGGTTCTACGAAAACACTTTCTAGTTCTAAGGGTTCCATGAAAGCACCTTCAAGTTCTAGAGGTTCCATGAATTGAAAAAGTTTGAAGACCACTGCTGTAGTGCATGATATGATTATTGAAGTCTCAATCTAAAGAACGAAGAATGTAGGTCCCAGCAATATATAGTAGCATAGAACTACGCACTGCAAAATTATTTATAATAATAAATCATACTATAATAAAATAATTTTTCTCCAAAAAAATGACTATGATTCGTGTTTGACTCACTAAGATATTCACATTGTACTTTGTAGTGCTAAAGCGATTGCAATTGAATTGTGCTAACATAAATATTTTACACATATTTTTGTACTTTATTAAATTTTGTAACTACACAAGGGGTATATTCTTCTAAATATATCCAAAAAAATTGAGAAGAATTGTTTCATTTAGATAATTTCATATAGCGAAGCACTTTATGAAAGTTTTTTACAAGCTTTAATATGCTGGCTCTTCTTATTATGAAGATAGCAGATATTTTATTTTAGAAAAACACTGGAAACTATTAATTAAATGAATATAGATTTTATTAATTAAAATTACATATACAGATAATATTTATAAATTTCATAGTTTTTCTTTTTGAAAAAAATTAAAAAAAGGCCAAGAATTTTTTTTATCAATAACCTTTTTTGATTATAAGGATAATTAAGTTTTTCATCATTTCCTATAGTCAATTTTTGAATTATTATTTAAGGGGCATCGTTTCATGATGAGACAATGATCCGCGCTCTCTCTGCATAGCTATTTTCAGGAAGTTTTTCAAATATTCAGGTTTAAAAACATTCCGTGTTGTACAGATGCTTTAAAAACATTCCGTGTTGTACAGATGCTTTAAAAACATTCCGTGTTGTACAGATGCTTTAAAAACATTCCGTATTATACAGATGCTATCTCCAAGCTTTTAAAATGAAGTACTACGCTCAGAATCTGCTTACACATTTCTAACAAAACAAGCTTGAATCAGTGTCCAACACAGGAATTTTTTAAGAGGAGGGCAGAGTCGAAAGCCCACCATTCTCGTATCATGCCCCAACACGCCGAACAACGTATTCTTTTGATTTGTCGATTTTCAGGAACAAAAAACAGTAAAAAAGTAATTATTGAATAAATAATTAGCATCAATAAATAAAATTAATTATTAATTACAAATACTAAATGAAATTTTACGTACTGTATTCATAGGATTATAATCAACCTAAAAAAATCAATGGCTATGGGGAGGGGAGGCTAATGGCTATGGCTATCACTAGGCTACCGCTGCCACATACTGTAGTGAGGAATCCCGGTACGTATGATTCAGTGTGTGGTTTATGCTTAAGAAATCAATACAATTCAAGTAAATTAATCTAAAATGTTGACATTTGTGTTCTTAAATTTTTAATCTACATGGTACCAATTGAGTTTGTTTCGTAAAATAAGATTCTATCTCAATTTTAGCAATACATTCTGCTGATTTAATTAATGTTAACTTCCCCACCCAAAAAAAAACAACAACTTTAAATAGACTTATTTTCAAACCAAGAATTCATACTGATTCCATTAAATACTTCATATAAATAGTATACGGAACTCTTTTTTTGTGTGTAAAAAATTGTAAGCAAAGCTATGATGAAAAACGTAGAAGGAAGATATATGGTAGGTAAAGAAGTAAGGAAGATAACATATTAATATAAGCAATGTTGGATCAGGAAGAAAAAAGAGCTCAGAATAGTGAAAAGCTTAGAATTATTACCTCGGAATGTATAAAAAAGTATAGATAGAAAATCGTTTGAAAATAATAATAATTGTAAGACATATATATATTTTAATAAAAATATTTCTAAAATAAATAATTCTGAATATTAAGAAATAGTTGCGAAATTATAAGAACGCATGTTTTTGTAGTGAAAAAAGGCACATTAAAACTTAATGAAACTTTTATTTGAAGAACAATATACATTCAATTAAAGAAAGATTTAGGAAAGCGTAAAACACTTCCACACAATACACCTTCACACGAACTTGTTCGAGATGAGTTTCCCTTCAATTTAAGTGGGACCTAAAAAGCCTTAATTAAGACATTTCCTTAAAAGACAACCGTGTCGGAGAAAAAAGGTAACTATGCTTGTAGCCCTATGACTCTGTTCTGATTAATGCTTCTCTGCTTTAAGAATAATACATCACTTTTTGGACATCTCATGAGTGATGATGTCTTCTTTCCAATGCAAGGCTGAGACAGCTGCAGAAGTATTTTAGTTATTAATTTACTCCAGATGCTGTCTTCCTGTCAACGCAGGTGTTGAAAGATTGAATAAAGAGAGAACAATAAGAATGAAAATGAAACAGTTCCTAAGCTTCTTATTTTTCATAAATCTTTTTTTTAAAAAATGTGTTCAAAAACTAGATAAAAGAAAAATAAATTTACTAATGTTAGAAATTTTTGCAGATTTTATGGCACATAATATTATAGTTTTATACTGTCTGTGCAATAATATCTTTTTTGTATCCCTTCAGCGGTCGATTTTCTTGCCCAAAATGCTCCAAAAAAAAAAAAGACACATTTTTTATTGCATATATCTAAGCATATATTTAACAGAATGCGAAAATGGAAGAATTTTATTTTAATTTTCAGTTTTATAAAGTTTTTATATTATTTTTATTTTATATTTGTGGAACACAAAACCTCGAAATGTTTGCTTTTTATAAATACACTCTGCATGCTATGAAGAATGTTTCATATGTCTTAAAAGGATTTTTCTCATACTTACAAAAACATTTCATGTGCGTACCTCTTTTTCAAACAGTTGAGGATTTTGTGTGTATGTGCATATATATGCACACTCAATTTGAAGCATGGTGTAATACTAAGTCTTGCATTGCAATGGGGGACAGAGATAATATTGGCTTTTTTGGATTATCTTTCCATTTTCATTTCTTCTCAGGCAACAAATTGCACCTTGCTTTGCCAGTCCCTGTTCTTTATCGAATATTTTCAAGAATCTAAATTTTTCCTTCAATAAAAAATTCCCGCCTTCACCACAAAGAAAATTCCGGATGAGAAGCATTTCAGTAACATGGACAAATTACATCTCTTAATAATACTAGCACTAATAATCTCATGATAAGAATTAAAAATGTGTCCAAATCAATGATAGAAAGAAGAAAATATCAGTGCTCACACAGCGTTTGGGCAAGAGGGTTGTGGTAGCCCGTACACTGTACGGGCAAACCAGTTAAAGGGTTAAGACAAATTTACAATTTATATTACGGTACGTTAAAGGTTCTTTTTTATGATAATATCTTGCTTGCTAGTTTTTTTTAGGTATTTTAGTTTTTCATGCTGTTTATTTGTTCTAGTGAAAATGAATCACTTTTTTTAAAGTAACTTGCACATTTCTGACGTCACATGTATGTTTAATGTGTTTCTTCTTCTGCTCATAAACAGTGAAAAATTTGATTTTAGTTTTGATATTGGCAATAGCAAACATGCCAATGAGATACTAATAATATTAAAACCAAATATATATAATTTTATTATAATTTACGAATACTAAAAGTCATATTAATGTTTTCATGTACATTGTACGGGCATGAATAAAACTCCCTTTTCTTAAAGGTTAAAACACGTAGTAGCATCATTTTTTCAAACTGAATTGAATTGATCTGCCCCCCCCCTTCCCTCGATAAGTTGAATAAAAAATGTGCTAATTTTATATACACTCGAATATAATTTTATATCATATTTTATTTCGACCATTCTACTTTTAAGCTCAAGTATTGATGAGTAGAACATTTATTAAAAGAGATTTTTATCGCCCAGTATTTATCAAATTTGCTGCTATGTGAACATTTAATTAGATAACTAATATTAAGACAATTTAAAAGTTTTCTTATTATTTTGGAACTAATTTGCTCTGAAAAAATCTTATATTAAACAAACATTAAGTGAAATGTAAATGTTGAAATTATTTTATGATTGCCAAAATTTTTGCTCTAACTACTTGAGATTCATGTTATTATTAAGCTCTGTCTTTGTACGTGGATCTTACGACTATCAACTCAAGTAAAGTCTTAAAAGTAGTATAAACAGCCACTAAAACTCACCTGGTATATAATAAAAGTCGTCTGAAATCTTTCGGGTTCGAATAAATCTTTAGACACCCTGTTGATTCTACTTCCTAAGTTCTTTGTCTACAAATATAATTTGAATTCATTAGACCATATGACAAGTTCATTAATCTACAGTCCACGCCGTATGAATTTTGTCAAAGTTGAAAATGCAAGATGTATATGATCTTATATATACATACATATTTGGATATTCTTTGGATGGGTTTTCTGTAATGTATTCCTTCAAACATAGGTATGTAAGATCAATTATTAACATAATAGATAATAATTTTTAAAAAAATCATCAGTTTTTTAGAAAGTAAGAAGACGGTAAATTTTCAAGAAGATTTTTTCCCACAGTCCTTGCAATAAAGTTTATTTAGTGACATGCTGTGCTCAAAACTAGAATTGCGATTTTGATTTCTCATTTCAAATTTAATTGATTTCTTATAGGGTCGAATACACTCTCACACGCATTTTTATAAGCGACTTTCATCTAATTTTTAGTCTTATTTTTAGCCGAATGATTTTATTTTTTTCTGAAGTCTGAACATTGAACCAAAGATTAAGTTTTTATTAAGATACGGTTTCGGCATACTTAAAAGAAATTTTATTTTTAATTGGAGATATACAAAATACTAAAAATTTACATATGACGCTACACGAGTTTAATTTTTTTGTTTGTATTTTAACTAATTCTATTACAAATAGGAATTCCTTAAGAATTTAAAGCTGATTGTTAAAACAATAAATTTTCAACTCCTATTGAATCAACAGCGCAAATTGTTCAATTCTAGACCCAAGCTGCAATTTTTATATATAAGAATCTGAGCATACGATTTGTGATTGTTTATTAACATCGCTCTACGAAGCTACTCCAGGGTTAATTGGCGGTGGACCTCGTAATTTTGAACCTCGGTCAAGTGGTGAGAACGATACCTGAGCTGGCACCCCACCCTTCAAACTTCCACGTAGTACTAACGTGAGGAGTACTACAGCAGGGGTGGCCAACCCGCGGCCTACCTTGAGTAATTTTGCGCCCGCGAGGTTCAGTAAAACTTTAAAAATATGATTGCTTTGTGCAATATTTTTGTTTTTAGTGTAGTGTTTTGTAGCAAATACATCCATAACTCTTTCAATTTTATTATGTTGATTCTGTTTCTGTGCATACTTAGAAGTGAGCAGTATTGCATTGCAGTGACCCCCCTCCCCCCCTTGCAGCATCAAGTTTGATTCTTAGAACTTTATCGCGCTGCTTATTGCTCGAGCTAGGCATATTTGATCAATGTATTTTTATTATTAAATTATCCATGTTTGTTCATGAAAAATAGCGAAAACAATGATAATAATTCATTTCGTCTTAAATTTTCACTCCAATAAATGTTTGTAATGGGTCCAAATCTAATATTAAGATATATATATTTATATGCGGCCCGCGGGATTATAATGTTTTTCTGAAGTGGCTCACAAGGTCATTTGGGTTGCCAACCCTTCTCTACAGTATATCAGCTCTTTTAAACGACGGGTCGTTAATGGCACCGGCGATACTAAATATAAGAAAAATATTTTATTCAGTAGAACGTCGGTTATCCGAACGTTTATTATCGGGAGCGTCAAATATCCGAACCAAAGTCCGGATACGTTTTCGAACAGTGCAATGCTCAACGTTTGTTTCCTGTGAGGCCAAAAGTGACGGAAAACCCAAGATGAGGGATATTTCGGAAATTTCAGTTGTGTGACTTGGTAAACATCTGCGTGGAATTTTAGGTCAGTTGTTTTCAATGAAAGTAGCAAGGGTCCATCAAATGCTGACGCGTTTTTTGTGTTAGAGACAGCTATGGATTGGTACGAACAACAATCAGAGTGCTATCCTACTCAACTACTGCTGCTCAAGAGAATCAGATACCTTGCAGTGAAAAGACGAAGGTGTACAATGGTACAGCAAAAAATAAGATTATTTTCCACAATAAAGGTAAAATTGCCACATTTTGCACCTATGTGGCTTTTTCTTCAAGCACGTTTCCCGCATATGATGATTTTCAATGTTTGTATAGGGTCCAGTATCATATACTGCATGGATCGCATTCGGTTTTCGGTTATCCGAACAATCACGTATCCGAACGGTGTCCGGTCCCAATTGATTCAAATAAACGACGCTCTACTGTATATAAAATAAGTGATATATGTTTTTAGAGGTTCTTGATCATTTGCCGGCATTTGTTTGAGTTTTCTGGTATTCTATTTTTTATTGTTTTTTGTTCCATCCTTTATATTTGGATTGAAATTATTTTTTTAAACATGTTATGCAAATTTAAGTGAGATCATTTACAAATTTGAAGCTAAATAGATGAAGAAACTTGAGAGTTTTTACTCATTTGTACAGATGTGTAGGTATTCTGATTTTTCTTACTACGTTTTCAATTTTCAGGAATTTAACCGATAAATAATAATCATGTCAAAATTTAATTAATCCTTTAAGTGAAAAAATTATGCAATACCTTCGTTTGTATATCTAGCATGAAAAGGGACCCCACACATCTTTTGTTTTCCGAAAAATAGCATGTATTTTGTTTAACTTACGATCAAACAAGCTGTATTATTTCCTTTAATTAAAAATATATTGCGATATTAAGATTTAAAGTTAACAAGTTAAAAAATAGGTTAATCATTGTTACAGTCTTCTTTTTTGAAATAAAAAATCAATAAAAATTATCGACAAATCTTGAAAATATTAAGCATTTTTTAAATTCAAGAAAGGGAGAGCGTGTTATTTCAGAATTATTTGCCAGCTTTCAAATTAATACAGAAGAAATTGTGATAGCACGTACTACATATATATATAATATTGACAATTAAATATGCTTATAAGCTCCTTTTTTGCTAAAAATTTAAATTTACTTATTAAAATCGTAATAAAATAATTAACATAAATATTTTTAGTTAGACCCAATGGGTACAAATCAAATTATATTCATAATGAAAAATAAATTCAAAAGCCAAAATCATAGAAGGAAAGATTGTGAAGAAAAAAGTTGTCGAGTTACATATATAAAACCTCTAAGATATCGCACGCATTTTCCAAATTAAAGTTATAGTGAACGTTAGAATCACATTTTTTATTTTGCTGTTAATTTTACATAAATGTAATTTAATTCCTTGATCGACAAGCCTATAATTGTACCAGTTGATTGACATTTTGTAGCTCTACTTTTGGAACAGGTGTCAAATAGGAATTTTTAAACTAGGCAATGACCTGACATATTAAAAAAAGTGATCGAGAGTTTCTTATTTCTATCAAGTTATTTAATCAAAAATAAAAGTGTTAAAATTAATTAGGATTTTAAATACACTGGCCTTTAAACATTAAGGTACAATTACTTTTTTATGCTTTCCATTAAAAGAAAGAAAATAAAGGTAAAAAAAAATTATATGCATGAATGATCATAAATAACTTTAATAAAACCTAATGAAAGAATTATACCTTCTACTATTTCTATTCTAAGAATTGTGGATGCTTGTGCAGTATACTACAGGGAAAATGATAACATCCCCCTTTAGTAATTTGCACATAATTTTTTTATGATTGTGGATTTTTAGTTTTTTGGTATTGATTGAAAGTTATTATTGGACAAGATAAGGAGATATTATTCATTTGATACGTTAAAGGTAGAAGACAATCGTTAAGATGTAAATGCTGAAAATATCACAAGCAGACACTACTTCACATTTTCTTGTGTCACGTACTGAATGAATTTAAATCCAAAAATTCAACATGAATACCTGTTTCTATACGCGTATGAGTTACATCACTTGTTCAAGGAATTGTTTTATATAATTCTTTAATTATGAAGGAAAAGGAACCTTATTGTGCTTCGAGTTATAGTTTTGTAACAGGAATTGCCACTACGGTACTTAAAAGCCTTCACAATCAAGGATGACCGCGGTAGCCAAGTGGTCTAGGCATCGGATCGTGGCTAGCGTGTCATGAGTTCGATCCCAGTACCACTGAAGACCCGCCGTGTAGGGGCGCAATACACGTTAAATCTGTCGAGAGCTCAAACGTCCTCCCGTTGGTGTGGTGGGGTAGTTAGGAGAGGAAGGTGCCAGCTCAAGTGTCGTCCGCGTCACTTGACCATGGTTCAAAATTACGCGGACCGTCCCCAAAAGCCCTCGTGTAGCTGAACAGTGGGACGTTAATATTCACTCACTCATTCACAACCAAGGACTCTATGCCAAGCGGTCCTATGTATGCATCCCTCTTGAAGGACAATACAAAAATGACAGTTCATACTGCGCAAAAGAGAATATTATCTATAAACAATCAGCTTCTATATGTTTCACAGTTGCGTCTTGGTTTACTTTGGTTTCTGATCGAGTGCTAATCTCTCTATCAAGGGAATAGGGCACTAGATGTTATCAATCGATCTTCATTAAAGGTAGAGTAGATGGAATTATACACAGGGGGGTGGGATGCGGAAACTTCCTATTTTAAACATATTGTAGTAATGTTTGTAGGGAGATGAGTGTCAAGTGGAGGTGTTCGGTGGAAGGGGTGGAGTGGTATATTTGTGTTTCTGCCCATCTCAGTCTTAAACATGTTGTGATCGAAGCTGCAGAACGCTTTCGCCGTGGAGGCGTATTTCTCGAACGGTCGGTCGGTGGTTGCAGTGTAACGTGCCTTTCATCGTCACTTCGATATTTCTCCCCGAAGTCGTGTTCCTCATGATCGGAAATGTGTTTTAATGTGAAGGAATGCCTTCTGAGCAACGAGGAATGTCTCCAAAGAAAGGAAAGAACCTCCAAAGATCATTAGAACACCTGAAAATATGGAAGGAGTTCGTGTGCCAATTCAGACAATGTGACAATGATCCAATAATTATTCTTACCCGCTCTCCAAAAAAGGGATCTTGATAACGTGTAGTTACAACAAGATGGGGCCACAGCCCACACCTCCAGGGTTTCCATGGATGTTTTAAGAACAGCCTTTCCCTAATGACTGATCTCCCTGCGAGGGGACGTAAACTGGCCTGCGTGTTCACCTGATTTATCCCCTTCGGATTACTTCCTGTGGGCTTATTTCAAGTCCCTGGTTTACAAAGATCGCTCCAAGACCCTGAAAAACCTACGGAGCAACATCCACGCCAAAATTGACATTATTTCTCTCGATATACTTGCCAAGGTGGCTCAAGGTTTTGAAATAGACTACATCATTGCATTGATAATGGAGGGCGATATTTAACAGACACTGTGTTTAAAACCGTGTAAATTCAAAAATCCAATGTCGTGTGGTAGGCAGAAAGTAACAATAAAGTAGAATGAAACATGGAGTGTGCTTTATTGCTTTTTCAAAAAAGGAAGTTTCCACGCCCCACCCTGTACAGTAAAATACGTTTAACGCAAAAATGCTTAAGACGAAATATTGGTTAACGCGAAATAATATAACGTCGAGCTTCTATATATATATATTCATGCATTTTTTCTCTTAACACGAAAAGATTTCCCTTCTAAATGAAGAAAATACGAAAAAAAAACCAGATTTAAGAAAGGTTTGTTTGTGAAATTTGTTTGATTGGACTGTCCTACTGTGTCATTGTAAGAATTCATTGCAATACGGGATGATAATGCGTGTGCAGCCTCAATTATGGATGACAAAAGATATTTTGGAGTTTGTTCAAAGCTCAAAAAATACAATTAAAAAAGATTCCGACGACGAAAATGAAATGAATAATGCAGCTCCTGTTTCCTCGTCATCCGAAATAAGGAATATAATGAAAAGTATGCGCAGTTATTTAGACGCGCATTCCGAAGATAAAATGTATAACAAAATGGACGATTGAACATTTTGTTCACAATTTGATGCTAAAAAAGGCAAAGCAAAGAAAAATATCAGATTGTTTTCCAAAAATTCAATAAAAGTTTTGTTTTTCAAAGAAATTGACAATTTTGTATTAAACTTCAAAAAGTCCTTATAAACATTTTTGTTTCCTTGATATTTTATGAAATACATGCATATATACATATCTTTGTAAATAAAAGTACTCTAATAAACTTAATTTTGTTGAATATATATATATACTAGCTGACTCGGCCCGGCGTTGCACGGGCTTTTACCGAGGGTATAACTTAATCCCCATGTTAATTTCCTCCTTTATTTCTGACGCCAGTACTTCTGTGTGGGTGTGACACGTACGATGTGAGTGCATGGCCCGTGAGTGCGTATCATGGTTTTCTCGTTTAACATTTTCCCTTCTCTTGACAAAATCAGCACTTCCAATATTATTTTTCGAAATTACTTCGACTTCTTTGTTTCTTTCCTCTCCGCTTACCCCGGGGTTGCACGGGCTTTTACCGAGTGAATAACTTCATCCCCATGGGAATTTCCTGTTTCCCTTAGGACGATACAACTTATGTGTGTGTGTGTATGCGCGCGATGTGAGTGATTTCTTTAACTATGTCATAAAAACTCCCTTTTTCGAAATTTGTTCTTAAGTTGGTGTGGTAATTAGGAGAGATGGGTGAAAGCTCAGGTGTCGTCCTCATCACTTGACCGTGGCTTAAAATTTCGAAGTCCTTCGCCAAAAACTCTCGAGTAGGTGAACAGTGCGAATTTATAAATCACTCACCCACTTTCCAATTCTTTCGTTGCAGTTTTTTAGTCCTCGGAAACGAAAATGTAGCCTTTTTAAAAATAGTTGTATGTTGAAAAAAGACAGAAAAGTAGAAATTTTTCAAATTACAAATTTTTACTACTATTTTAAATTTTGAAGTAAAATTGTGAGGATTTTTTGAAATGTTCGACACATGGGAATAAAGTTTCAGCAATTATCTTTTTTAAAGAAGAAATCATTAAACGATTGATTTAAGTATTTTGAGTGTTTTATTAAAATTTGTTCAAAAAAGTTTTTGGCTTTTTATTTTTTAAATCACTGATTTGATACAGATAAATATTTTAAATGAATCTCAGAAATGTATTGAATACATTCTTTCATCTTAATCTGACATCAATAATGATTTAATTTTGAAAATTATATAAAGAGAAAATGATGAAAATTAAAACAAAAATAACTTTTTCACTCGCATTTTTTTTTTTTTTACTCGCCAAATTTGCTGATTTTCGCATGTTTAAGTCAGAACTTATTGGTGAAACCCTTGAGTTAGATGTGAAGTTTCAGGCGAAACAGTTGAAAGCTATTTGGCGCGAAACCATTTTTCGATGCCAAGGCTTGCAAACTGTAAAATCGCGTTTTATTATTTTTAAAGTTTTTATTTTTTAGGGCTTAAATTTTAAGTTAATACTTTCAAACTTCACACATTAATTTCGAAAACGAAGGACTTTTAAATAAAAAATGTTAAAAAAATACTGTTTAGATTATTTCTTGCAATAATGTTATTTTACAAAAATCACAATTTTTTTTTAAAATCCGTAATTTTTAAGCAATTTTTTCAATTTTCGCACAGAAGTTTGATAACATTATTTTACAAACGCAACAAAAGTTTCGTATGATAATCTTAATAAATATTGAAGTTATTCAATGTTAAGTTAAAAATTTCGAAAATGTTTCGAAAAATCTTTAAAAAAAAGTTTTGGGCATTTTATTTTTTAAATGACTGGTTCTAAAAGAAAAAGGCTTGAAGTTATTTAGTGTAGAATATCGTTTTCATAACACGAAAATAAATTCATACGCAACGATTTCGAAATAATTTTCATAAAAACGAATAAATTTTAACTATTTTTTAAAAAAATCTTAAAAAATAGAAAATATTATTATTTTGCAAAAAAAAAAATTATACTGTATCGTGGCGAAAGAAATGATCTTTCCGTTTCTGTAATTATTTTGTGTCTGATTTAAAAAACAAAAATCGGATGGCTGTTTAAATAACGTCGAGAATACCGAAAAATTTCACCCTCTGTTCATTCACGACGCTAGGCGGGAAAAATAACGCGCAGGGTTAAGACAACTAAGCGTTTTAAGGTTTTTAATTAATATCTTTTTAACTAATTACAATATCAGAATGAAAAATAGTTAACGTCCTATTCTCAGACCTACTGAATATACGCCCAAAATTTCATAAGAATCGGCCACGCCGTTTCGGAGGAGTTTGGTTACAAACACTGTGACACGAGAATTTTATAAATTATATATCTATATATATATATATATTTATATATATTATATATATATCATATTATATATATATATATTATTATATATATATATAGAATTTTTTGCTTATAGTAGTCGTTGTTCTTTCATATTTCTATGAGATTTTTTATACTTTGATTTTTTATACTTAGATTTTTATACTTTAAATTTCTATTTTTTTATTTTGGTCTTTCCTACCGAGTTGCAAAGGGGAAGGTTGCGCCTTCAAACTAGTTTAAACCACTTATTCGTCCTAAGTCCGAAATTGCATTTTGACTCGCTAGGTTCTTATTTGTATTTCATTAGATTTGATCTTAATTTTTTTTCCCTGTTATGTTCTATACTTTATATAAAATTTTTCCATATATATATATATCTATATATATGTGTGTGTGTGTGTATTGCAATATCCCTTAACACGAAATTCTTTTAACACGAAAAATATGTTAGTCTCCCTCAGTTTCGTGTTAAATGATTTTCACTAGATGTATTGGGCAGGAATCTAACATGGTAGTCACACACACCTTCTAGAGCAGGGGTCAGCAACCTAAGGCACGCGTGCCACATGTGGCATGCGGTACAATTCTTGATGGCACTCTGCTCTACTGCACAAATTTATCAATTTTTGAGCGGATGGAAGTTGATAAATTTGTAATGGACTTTATTCGACAAACATCTTCGAAATAATAGAAATATGAAAAATTTTTAAAGATAAATTTACTAAAGATAACTAAAAATAAATTTACAGCTATTTCGTAAATTATTTAATGTAATTGCTAGAGAGATTTAATTGTTACAAAGAGAGAAAATTGCATGTACTCTGCTTTCCGTTTTTTTTCCTTTTCTTTTTTACATATCAAAATAAGAAATATTTCCTCTTATGAAAACAATTTCTTTGCGGAATCGAAATATTTTAACAACTGAGTGCTCAGAATCGCGTCAAATTGAAAGTCACACATTATGCCCCTGATTTTGAGATATGAAGGTAGAGCAGTGTAGATGAGAGAGATGTTTGCATTAAAATTTTTCCTTTTCTTTTTATTTAACTATAATGAAGGGAAACACTTATATTTCATGTTGTCTATTTCTTATTTTAATAAATATATTTAAAAATACATAACACATGTACACTTTTAATTTTTTTAAAAACTTTGTTGAAAAAATTGCTGTAACTTTTTGTTAAGAAATATCTTTGTGTTGTGTGAATGATGTAAAATTAATATATAATATCTATATTATTGACCTCTATTCTCTAACTCTGCGCGAATCATAACGAGAATCGAATTGTTTCAAAAATGTCCTAATGTGTGGCACGCTGAATCATATTGGTAGATTGGTTTGGCATTCTACGGCTAAAAGTTTGCCGACCCCTGTTCCAGCGTTTCATGGATGAACTTTGACTGTTGTTTTTATGCAAATACGATCAAATAATTTCTCTCATACGCAAGCTAAATGTTAAGGAATGAGGGTAAGGGGCACATTTAAGTATTTTTTTTCTCTTATTGATTTAAAAATAATATATTTTTTTTTCACAAAATGTTTTCTATTTTTTTCTACAGAATAAGCCACATCACACAAATAATTGTAATATTGTTTCTTATTACAGCTTCGGTGAATTTAACAGCTTGATGCATTTTATTCATGCCCAATGAAAGATTGAGATTCCGAAAAAAATGTAACGATTGCTTAGAAGGTGAAAGCATCTCTGGAGAGAAAAATGCAAATTAATTCGAAGGCGAAAACCACGCATATATTTTTTTTTAATATTTCGCTTACAACACCATTTGAAACAAGATGAAATGGTTACAATTGATATGCTACCCTGTGTTAAGCTATGCGCTCATTTGTGATCCTTTTTGTTGCTAAAAAGAGCGGACTTGTTTTACTCTGAATCTTGAATTTTTTTTTTTTTTTTGTAAAATTACCCTTTTTGCTTTTCTTAACATCAGAATTGTGTAATTCATAAAATATGAATACGAGTCTTTGCCTTTCCTTAATTGTATATTTCAGGAATTGCCATTCGACGATATGCACAACAAATAACCCATTTAACTGATAAAAATTGCTGAAAGAAAAGCATTTGACCATTTAAGCTCATATGTAATACTATCACCATTTAAGTTTTTATGGCATGACCCACTTTAAAAAAAATCCCACGTTCATTTGTGTTCTTTCTACAAGTACAAAATAAATCTATATAAATAAAATTGAATGTTTTTTTCCCCTTCTTTTCTGTATGTCTCTTATGCCTTCCTAAACCGTTCACCCGATTGCGATGAAACTTTTGGGAATGGTTGGCCACATGCCCGCAAATGTTTTTGAGTTCGTAAAATTGACCCCTAAGAAGCTTAGAGATATAAATTCCCGTTTTTGAACTATTAGACTTACAAACAAAATTTTTGGTAGTCATGTTCCTTTCATGGAGAGAGTAGAGGTCCTCTACAAAAAAGGTTTTGTGAAAATTGACCTCTAAGAGGCATTCCGGGAACTTAAGGGGCGTTAGAGATAAATATTCCCGTTTTTAAACTATTGGACCTACAAACTTGAAATTTGGTAGGCCTATTCCGTTTATAAATTTGAGATTCGCTATACAGACCTACTATTAGACCTACATGTTGGACATTTGGTAGATCCGTTCCTTTCATTGGGAGTAGAGATCTGCTACAAGTAATGTTTTGAGAATCTACCCAAAAGGTCGACTTAAACTTTGTTGCATTTTTTTTTGTATATAGGTCCGCTAAGAACTGATTTTATGGAAATTGACCATTGAGCGGAGAGTTTCTGGGACATATTTATAAAAAAAATATTTTCGTTATCGAACTACTACTTACTGTAATGAAATTTATTATGCATGTTACTTTTGTTGAATGGAAATTCGTTAAGAAAGGATTACACGGAAATCGACTCCTATAGGGACGAATCTTTTGAGGAGTGTTGATAAAAAAATACCCGTTTTCGAATTGCTAGACCAACAGTAATGTATGTCTTTGTTGTTGAATTGAACAGGTCTTACAGAAATGGACTCTCAAAGGTGGTTATGGAGCTTATTGATAAAAAAAATTCCATTTTTGATTAATTAGATATAGATTTGAAATTTGGCAAGCATGTTTATTTTATTGAGTAGAGATTCACTATAAAAATGGGTTCAGTGGAAATCCACTTGGGAGGGGGTTACGAGAGAGTAAAAGATAATTCTACTTCAATTTTAGAAATTATTATTTGGAAGTTCTGTCCTTTTTAAATCAAGAAGTATAAGAATATTTTCAGTACAATCGAATTCTGAATGCTAAGGTATCAATAATTTATTTATATATAAACGGTGTATATTCATATAACATCATGAAATACCCAGCAAAGCGGGTGGGTAACTGTTAGTAAATAAATAAATCTAGCATACATATATATTTTTGAATTAAACATCTTAGTGCTGATGAGATATCTATTTGCCATTGAGCCAATCTTATTAAAATTAATGTTTTCATTCAACTTTAGCCGGCAAAAGGATTTTGAAATTATTTACTACTTCTCTCGCATTGAACAATGTAGATTGTTGTAAGGAGGCATCTAAAGATGTATAACATAAAATATCTTCAGTAAAACCAAAAATTAGGTGCCTCGTAGTCACGCCTAAAGTTTTTTTGAACCAACTTAAGAGTTTCAACATAAATACTCTCGAAAGTAGAATTAATTGCGGTTATTTTTCGGAGAGGGAGGGGAAGAGAAAAGGCATTATATGAGCTAACAAAGGTGTAAAACTAGACTTAAAATTTGCAATAAATGACACTTATGTCATGTAGTAACCTGTACGTACTCATCTTGCTGCGGGTGGGAGAAATCCCAGGATAAAAAAACGTGTTCCTCTGTCGATTATTCGGCACGCTCTGAAAGATACTTCTTTTCTTAGGAAGATGAAGAGAGGAAAGGAGCTCGCCATCCAAACTTTTTCATTGAAGGGTGGGGATCGACCTTTTCATTGAATCCTGTCTAATCGCGGTACACAAAGCGCTTCGATCTACTAAACGAGGCAGCAGCTTGTAGTGGCAGCGGCAACAAGGAAGCTATTTGGCCGAACAAAAGAACGTGCTGGATGTAGGGACCAATCTTTGACTCTTATAAAGGGAAAAAAAATGCATTTAGTGCTGCTGACACCGAGCTTGAAGGTTGGTTTCTTCAGGAAACAAAAACAGGAAAAAAAACCCCAAGATTCGCTCAGACTAGTCCAAGTGATTTCAAAACATTCCCGAATATGCAAGATTAAAATGATGACTATTTTAGCAATGTTAATTTGTAATAGTATACATTAATGTGAAATTATACGTTTTTGTTTTTATTATTTAGTATCAAGACAAATATATTGAGAATTATACACAATTTACGATTATAAGCGTCATCAAAAACCATATAGTTCAATAATGGTCTGCTTTTTTTAGGTTAAAAGTAAGATATCTGAAGGATGACACTCTCTATTGTAGATATCATCCTGTGTAAGGGGCTATAATAGTTGAAAAACGATTCAGTATTCTAAATTATTTATTAAATTAATTGTAGAATAAAAAAGTCCTGAATTGTAACGCGCTTAGAAAATGCTACGGAAAGGCTAGGGTAAGCAATATACAGCCCGCACACATTAATGTAAACTTTTTTGAAGTGATTATATTTACAATTTTCAACTAAAAACTTTCTGTAAAAATTGAACTGCTGATTTTATTTATTTGTTTACAAAAAAATCAATCTAAATTGCTTGTGGTTTTAGTGTCCTTTACTCATAAGGAATTTATACTTTATAAAAAGAATCGAAGTGGAAATTACTTGATTTAGTGCAATTATACATGTATACAATGCAATTCTATGACTAGCAGTTTAAAAGTAATGCTTCAAATTTTAATATTATTGATTTCAAAAAGCTTAAATATTAGCCAAGATATGTATTCAAAAATCAAATAAATTACATAGGTTTATTCATAAGCAGTGAATTAGATTCTACTAATACTATGTACAAACACATTAGTCATCACAAAAATTTGTCCGAGAATATAACTTTTTTCCCTACGAAAAAAATATTCCCTGATTTCTTAACCTTCTGAGGATTGCACGAAATTTTGTAATAGCTTATTAGATACATAAAGAATTTTATAATGAGTGTAAGTCGCGGTAAGATTGTAAATTTCTTGGCTACAGTGTTCGAAACAAGTTTCGGGTTGGAATCCTGTATCTGCTAGGGACAGATTATTAAGGGTACTAGGTATTTAATTAAAAATATGGACTTTAGTTTCCCCATGTGATGCGAAAATGTGTGGTGAATAAGACAGAACTTCGTTGGAAATTATAAATTATCTCCATTAACTTGTAGGATGAAATATTAAATTAATGAACGTTATACTGCGTATCACTTTTAATGAAAATCCCAATTCCAGTTTCGAGACATGTATGTGTATTGCCAATCAGGAATTTCTTTTTGAATTTTCTTAAATATTTCATATTTTTTTGTTTTTGCAGAATTATTTAACTCTGTTAATGGGCAGTGACGAAGAAAATTAAATGTAATCACTGAAGTTTCTTTTTTACATAATTATTGTGCTGAATAATTTTGTTTTCTGTTCAGGTAAAATTAAAAAATTCTTATATTTGACGATTTTCCAAAGATTCAAATATTCGAAATGATCACTGAATTTCATGATAAGCATAATAAAAAGATGTTTCACAATATATCAATATATTCAAAGTGTTTCGTTTCAGGAAAATGTTGAAAATTTCAGAAATTAATTGAATAATTAATCCTAACAAGAGTAATACAAAGCTAGCATAAACTATTGAAGACTTAAAATGTTTTTGGATCGTCTGTGGGCCATTTTTTTATTGCCATACCACACTAATTGGACTAAAAAGAATTAAATATGAAAGAAATTTATTCAAGGAGAATATAATATGGCATGTCGTAAATTAAATGTTAAATGAATAGATGGCGCTGCAAGTTATCTGAGAGATATAACTTTGTTTTGCTTATAGAGTTGTAATGTTCTTTTGTGCTGTAAACATGTCTTCTATGTGTGTCATCCAATAAATCAAAATGCCTAAAAGAATGTACTGAATCATTGGATTGGTATAAAAATATATTGGATATAAGCGTCTATCTATCCTGATTCCTTATGTATATAAGGAATCAGGAATTATAACATGGTACTGTATTGAATGGACTGCCTTTTCGATACTTAATTAGTGAAAACATCCGCTCTCACTGATAATTAACTTTAATTGTTTTTTACAACCACACCATTCCCCCCCCCCTTTCTAACCGTAACGTATTCTCTGCAAGTAAATTTTCCACCCTTCTGGGATGTCCTCAAACTACTAGCTAAAATGTTGAAGCGAATTGATGCATACCTTTTGCTGTTATTTTGCCGTAACTAAAAGTACACAAGAATTTTAAAAAGTGAAGATCATTAACGAATTGTAAAAGCTCAGCACTTTAAATAAATGAACACACACACACACACACACACACACACACACACACACACTTCTTTTATAATATTATATCTTTCTAATTTTTCAATAAAATACTCACAAAATTAATAATTCTCGCTTACTCCTTACATGTAATAATATGTGAAAGAAAGTATCAACACACAGAAATGTGTATAACAGTTTTATTTAAAGAATACATATAATATATCTTTAAGTGAAATGCAATAGGTTCTCAAATAAAAGTCCCATTAATAAAATCTTGGATTCATCCCCATCCGAAATCACCTCGAAACAACTTAAACCCAACCCAGGCGGGCGCCCCATTAAGCTATATCTCAATTGGATCAAATACTACATCCCATTCCTACACCCTTCTGGGATGTCCTTAAGCCACTAGTGAAAGACGACAGCAATTCATTTGTTTACTACTACTTACTTACAGTGATTTTATCAAACCCCACCAGGACCAGAAAAACTCCTACACTTTGTGGAATAATCTCCGCCCTCCCTTTCAATAAAGGATAAACGATCCCCGTCATAATTGTAAGAAGTCCCACTCGGAATCTCCCTCCCTCCCTTTAGTGGAATGGTGGCATGTTCTCGATCGCACTCTTCATCAGCCTAAGGGAAGGTCCGGGATGGCTGTCACTTGAAGTATTCACCAAGCACGCGACCTGCTCTCTGGAGCATCGATCATTTTCTGTCCATTTATCATGGCTATACGATCGAGCGAACGATAACGGACCGCAGAATTAAGCGCATTTTTTCTCTCCTTTTTTTATGGAGATATATGGTGAACGTTTTTTATTGGTATTATTCATTTTAAAAAGTCTGATTATCTCTATATTTTCTTATTCGCGGAATGGTTCGCATTCTTTTGTTTGGAGTTCGTTAGTTTTAACCGCCTTCTCTGCCGTAAGCCGCAGTGAAACATCAGGTGGGAGGGTTTTCGGGAGTGGGAGGGAATGTTTATACTCCTCATGGGAAAAGGGAGGAAGTAAAAAAATCGATGCTTACTATTTTTTTCCCCTAGTGTAATGGAATCTTTTTTTGCCTTGCGTGTGAGAAGGATATTGGAGATGGAGAAGAAAAAGAAGTGAAATTTTATTAAACTTGTTTTATTTGCAATGTTAACGTAGGAAAGTCGCTAAAAATATATCAAATATTTCATAAAAAAGTTGGCATTTTACGGTGCAGATAACTGGGAAAGCTTTTTAATAAACTAAGTCGTAATCGTAAGCGTGTGCGCTCCTTTATAAAAATCACACGCACGCGCATATTTACACTACCTTCATACAAAGGAATACCTATTCTCTCACCTAATTTTAACAGGTATGAGAAAGAAACAAAGAAAGATAAAAGACTATGAACTAGAGAGATCATTTATGGATTAAAAAAATTATTCCTGTATATTTTTCAAGAGAAAAAAAATTCCGAAAATATTTGTTTTTATTTGACTACATAACCAGAAGACTAAACTTTTAAAAATACAAATTTAGTGTGTGAATCATTTAAATAAATATATTCAACTATAATTTGAAAAATAATCGTAAGATCATTATGTGAGTTTTTAAACTTAAGAGACGATTGTGATGGTTGGTCTGTCCCAACCATTAGTGTACGAGAGTTAAAAGGAAGATTAGCCATAGTAAAAAAAAAAAAAAAAAATATTTACAAGTCTGAACAGCCTAACAAACTTGAACAACCCAAAATTAGGAAATGCACCTTAAACTAATTATAGGAGCAAGAGCAAGGAAGACGATATAAGTAAATTTAATAACTTTAGGAATGTCTTAGTCGTACACATTCCAATAATCGAAGATACGTTCAAGGTTGAACTACTTCAAGCCAACGCTAATCCGATTTAATTATCTAATTGACAAATCGCCAATCTTAAATGTTAAGCAAATAATCTACTGAACACGTTCGTCTAGCTTTCTATTACCTTACTTTAATCCTCATTGCTATCATTTAGCTTCTAACCTCTCTCTCTCTCGAAACCGAAAGTTCATACTTAAATACACGACATAATTTACATAGACTGAGTCTTCTTTTTCGGGAGAAAGTTTTCAATCGAATAATATTTAAAGAAAGATTTTCCCCAAGAGGATTATTAGGAGGTACGCGGATAGCCTCGTTACAAGACGAGAAATATTTTGCGAACCGTTTATTTTTCGGTCTGTAAAAACAACTACCTTCCATTTAATCTAATTTTTTCCAGAGTGGTAAAACTCGAAAATTACTTTCCTTGTCTATTATCCAATTCATTAAATTATCCGGCCTTCAGTGTTGATGAACTGATGAATCGTTTGATTTTAAATTATAAAAAAAAACATTATACAATCCACAATAAAAAAATTAATAATAATTTCTGAAGGGCAGTGTAGTTTGTGTTAAATGCATGATGTAAAATAGCCTTTCTTCATCCATTAAGAATTTCTATAATATTTTAACCATAATGTAAGTATAGCAAAGAATTCGTTGCTTTAAAAGACTTAACTCTCCCCAAACGTCTTCGAATGACTCCCGCTGAGTAGGTTGTCAATCACGATGAGCAATTCAAAAGCATTACTCCTCAATGATTGTTCCTTATGAGCAGCACTTATTTCAATTCTGATTGCATTTGGGATAGAGGGAAAACTATCACTATTGTCCTGATGTCTTGTGGAATGTCTCAAATACCGTTTGATTCGCTTGGTAGTGTTTTTGTTTTCGCTTGAATCATCATGTTATTTTTTTCCTCAGTGGTAAACTAACCAGGTGAAAAGTTTGAAAGCGGGTGGCCTGCAAAAGAAGGAGTGAAAGATAGAGTATATACGTTAAGAAAACATTATGAAAACATTATGATGTTGAAAAATGTTTCAAAATTTATAATGGCTGTACAGAATTTGTGTGTTTCGTTATATAATGAAGTATTTTCTTTTTTGAGTATAGTAATTAAACTTGAATTAGGTATTTAATGAGTGTTTCCTGTCTGAAAAGTTAACTTAAGGCTGAATTAATTTAATTTAATTATAATTGTAATTTCTGTCATTCCAAAAGGAGTTTTATTAAACAAAATCTTCTTTTTGTAACTGGAACTTATACTCGCTTTTGCATAATTATAGAAATACTGGTATAATCTTGTACTTGTACTTGTACTCGTTATAATCAAAACCGTACTTTTCTTAAGCCAGTGTGTTGAGTTGGTTAATAACAGAAAATTTTAGATTGAGAGGAGGATTATGAAATTTCATTTATAATAATTAGTAAAATTTCAAAAAAAAAATGATAAAACATTTGTGCTAACTTTTTTTTTTAAAAAAAAA
Organism: Trichonephila clavata; assembly: GCA_019973975.1. Taxonomy (NCBI): domain Eukaryota; kingdom Metazoa; phylum Arthropoda; class Arachnida; order Araneae; family Nephilidae; genus Trichonephila; species Trichonephila clavata. The sequence continues at coordinate 137,565 of BMAO01039295.1, read as the reverse complement.
AAATCTTTTATTGTAATTAAATATTTTAAATTATAGTTAGTTGAAATCAGTTATGAACAAGTTATAAAAAAAAATTAAGTCAATTCCTACTCAGGTCAACAAGAAACATTTTTATTTTAAGTAATTTTATTAAATTGTTACAATAAAAATAAATATGTATATATTTCAATAGAAATTGGTTACAATGAAGTTATTAAAGATTTTACAATAATCAAAGCTCGAAGAAAACCTTTGTTGTACGAATACAATAATAGTGACTCAACAAAGAATAAGAATATCTAAAAGTAAAAGATAGTAAAGGGATAAACGATGAAAAAGATGAGAATTAACAAGTTAAAAACAGTTTATACTGTAATTGCAAACGATTTCACTAATTTACTGTACTAATTTACAAAAGGAAAGGTTGGTTGGTGGGTAGTCCGGGATGCTGTAAGGTAAGAAATGAACAAGACTGGCCAAACCCTGACACTAAAAAAGCCATCCATTCCTTTCACTTACCGGCTGCTAGTCTAGGACAAGGTAGGTCCATAGGTGGTGGATAATGGAAATACTCACCAAGCAGAAAAAACAGAGAAAGGGAAACACTAAGAGAGTTAATGAAAACTCCTTCCGAATAAACTAGAAAGAGTGCCGGTTTAGGCTCCTTTCGGGCCCTATGCGCAGAAAATTTCTCCTTAGCACTAGCGGATCGAAATTTGTAGCCAGAAAATCTGGTTAAGTCCAGCTTATCCGGGCCCCTGAAGTCCCTTCCGGACCCTGGGCACCCGCCCCAAGCACCCAATAGATAAACTGGTAATGTAAGGAAAGAACTGAAGGAGGAAAGGGGTGCTCTGAAAATAGTGGTGGGGGGGACGTAACTATTTGAAGTGCCTAGGGCACCGGAGAGTTTAAAAATGGCCCCGATCCTCGCATATATATGGAAGGTAATTCAACCATAAGTTGCAGCCCAAAATTTTATAAAAAATTAATTTAAATTTATATATTACTTAATTAAATTATTTTGAAAGATTTACACGAAGATAAAAATAATTAATTGCTATAAATTCGCATTTCGTAAAAAAAGTAATGATGAAATTAGCTTTAATTACCTGTACATAATTATTCATGTGTGAACAACAGGTCATTTAATTACAGAATTAATTTGATTTTCCTTCCCTTCTTCAGAAAATGTTTAATTTTTTAAAAAAATTTATTGAGTGGGTCAAGGGAAGAGAGTTCGTCGCCATTCCCTATATAAGTCTCATTATAAAAGGAAAACTTAAAAAAATACTTTTATACACCTCAGTAAAATATTTAATTTTTGTTTATAATAACTTTTAGCATAAACTTCATAAACGTAATACGTTTTTTGATGTTATGCTACTTGAAAATAAGTAAATTGTTGATCCTCTTAATAGTGTATTTTCCATCTCTATTTTAAAAATATTTATTCACATGCTTATAATTTTAAATGTTAAGCTAAATTATGTCACCTTAAATAAATTTTTACATTTTAGTCTTATTTTTAAACATTCTACTTCCTTACTTCTGTTTAATAGAAATACTCAATTTTATAAATATTTTTTTTTGTTGAATAAACCAGAGGTAGGCAAATACTGGCCCTCGGGCACATTTGGCCCATAGAGTTTTTTTCCCTCTGCGGCCCGTTAAGCCTGCCAGAAAAACCAATATGGGCAAAATGTTTTCAATATTTGAGTCAAGCATACATTTGTGAGCAAATTTCACTGATGTTAACTTGCAGGTTGTGTGATGAGAATTTCAACAAACTATATCACTCCTGATTTCAAAAATATTGTAGAGAAAAGTGTGTGTGTGATGAGATATTTGTCTCAAAAAACCGATTCTAAAATTATATTTGATTGCAGGTATAGATCATATGAAATTTAGCACAGTAAATAAATTGAATAAAACCGCCTCTATTTTATTTACCTTATATTTGATTTTTTATGGTACAATTTATACTTATTCTGAGATCCAAAATCAACTAAGAAGGCAATTTTCTACAATGTGGCCCCTGAACCAAAACAATTGCCCACACCTGAAATAGACCCTTATAAAACTATAAAAATACTTTTAATATGCTTGTCAATTAGTAATAAAGTTTTATATATCGTGTGAATAATAGCTCTGTGTTTAATGCCAACTTTTTGATATCAACTCAAATGTTATTTGAGTAGTGTTATTTTTTTCGGTTATATAATTCTAATTATGAGCTCTGTAAACTTCCTTTTGTTAAATATTCTTTTCCAGAATATTCCACGAAAATTTGCAAAGAATTACTGTATGGATTCAATAGTAATAATAAAAAAAATAAATTTTTTCCCCGTTGCAATTTGTGAGAACACATCCAAAAACACGAGCAATTTTGCGCTCTTTTATCCAAAATATCTAAGGGGTGGTTTTCTGGTTGTGGGGAAGTCTTTATCTAACCATGAAAAAAAATTCCTCCCTCACCACCCTTTTCTGAAGCTGACGTTACCTCGATAATAAAGTTCTGGCCGAGCATATGGTGTTGGAAAGAAAGCGTCTAATGATCTGCCACGGAGAAGATAATTTAGCCAGGCACAAAAATCAATTTAGTTCCAGAACCTCCTCCTAACCCCCCTCCCTGTCTTCCCACTTTCACCCAGTCCGGACGCCCCGCTGCGCCCTTTCTCCCTCCCTTCTACGCCTTCTGTTGGGGAAGAGGAGAGGGGCGCACACCTTCCATTTGTTAGTAAAGTAACTCATGGATTTTTCGTGGCAAGGCAGTGTCATGAAAACCAAAGCTATGTAAATGACATCGACTCCGCCCTACCTCAATCCCGTTGAACATTATTTCTGATTTATCTGCGCAATAACTGTGGAGATAGGCAGTTCCCCCCTCCCTACACACATAAAGCCGCTAAGAACAATGAGTAATGCGAGTCTACGAGGAAAAAATGCACACCCTCCCCCCTTTTAACTTGTCTGAGCTGTTTTTTCATGTGTATGTTTGTGTGCGATACGCTGTTTTCTTGTACATTCTTGTGTTCTCTGAAGTTTTTTTTTCTTCAATAAAGTTCATGATTATAATAACAGTAGGTGGCGTTACAATGATGCCTCTTTTCTTTGTTTGAAATTCTAATGTCCACACTGATGGCTAATACATTAGAGGAATATTAATATAAGGAATTTAGGTTGAAAAGGGGAAAGATTTTTAGCTTAGATTTAATATCGAGTTAATATTGCGTCATTTGCGAAACCGAAAATGGAAATTCGCTTATTCTGGGAGAGATTTTGTAATTTAATGTGTTACATAATAGGAAATAATCAAATGAACCTTTTAAAGCTGCCGTAATATGCTTAAGATGACATCCCTCATTTTGAATAATGAAAGAAATAAAGTGAATTCATACGGTGCGCAAATAAACTTTGTCTCGTTTAGTTGAATTTATTAGTGGGTGTGATTGAATAAAGTGGATTCTTATTCAATAAATAGTACCTCGAAAAATAAATACCCAAAACATTTTAATTCAAGGATTTAAAATTTTTTAAATGACGTACTCCAAATTTCATGAAAAATATTTTTCAATCAATAAAAAAACCTCTAATCTTGACTTTATTGTTACTTTATTTCAATTTTACCGCTAGTTACTATAAAACGTAAGTGATTTTTAAAAAGTCTATAATTGCTCCATGTTTTAATACTTTTTCTTATAATACTTATACTATTAATAATTATGTGCTTTGTCTCACACACATTTTCAGCAATAGATTAAAATGCACATATTATGAGTACCTGCTTTAATAATGTAAAAAGAAAATTGAACAAATACAAGTAAAAATTTCGAACCCAAGCATTACATTGCGCTGATAAAATCGACAGGACAATCTTTCGTATAGCCCCACTAAAAAAGTCTTTTCAGTAAATGCATTTTGTTTTACAGTTAATGCTATACCAAAAGCTTCTCGAGAACTATTGGTAACGATTAATTAGTTAAAATTTTTGGCACTGCGTCTGTCCTCTTAGAATACACAAGGTAAACAAAAAAGTTCTTGCCGTTTTTAATGACCCAAAAGAACATGACATACAAACAGCGTAGCCTATTGTTAGTCCTCGAAGTAATCACCATCGGCATCCAGCACCTTCTGCCAACGTGGCTCCATTTGTTCAATCCCCTTGCGGTAAAACTCGGGGTTGTGGGACTCAAGAAGTCTGTGAGAGCTTAGCACACGTCTGCTTCATTGGTGAAGGATTTACCACGAAGATGATTGTCCAGGGAATGGAAGAGGTGGTAATCTGATGGTGAAAGGTCAGGTGAGTAAGGAGGATGGCACAAAGTATCCCAACCAAGTCTCTGTGTCGTATTCCTGGCCACCCGTGCGACACGCAGCATCGCGTTATCATGCAATAACAATACACCCTTTTTTCGATTAACCAGTGCTGGCTCCTTCTGATGCAATGCCTGTTGTACACTTTCCAATTACTGCGAATACAGGTCCGCAGCGACCGTTTGGCCCGTTGGTATCAACTCATAGTGAACCACTTGACGGCAAGTTCACCAGACACAAAGCATAATCTTCTTGCGTGGGTGCATAGGTGGTATTGCGCTGTGCGGGACAGTATCCTGGGGGGACAACCAATGTTTGGAACGCTTGGGTGTGTCATACAGGACCCACTTCTCGTCACTGGTCAGCACCCGATTGAATATGGATGCGCTACGGTGGTGAGAAAGAAGCGATAAAAACAAGCTGCCAATCGTTGTTGCTTATGGACTTGCAACAGCGTGTGAAAAACCCACTTGCTCAACCTGTACGTCTTACCTAAGCGGTGCAGATGAAGTCTAACCGTTTCACTGGAAGTGTTGAATTATCTGGCAAGTTCACCACACGTTTGACTACTGTCCTCCTCAATGGCCGCCTGCAGGGTTTCGTCATCCAAGGCCTGTGGTCGTTTTGTTCGAGCTATATCACAGAGGGGCAAATCTCCCTAGCTGAATTTTTGAAACCAATGCCTTGCCGTACGTTCATTGACAGCACTATCCCCAAACACTTGATATATTCGTCGACTTGATCCAGCGGCTGATAACCCCACTTTGAGGTCGTAAAGTAAACAACCCCGAACGAGCTCCTTCGATACGTCCATTTCGCTTCGCTACTGTACGAGTTCCGATTGATGAATGTGAGCAGTGGATCTGCGTTTATAACAACTGATATTCCTACTCTCGACTGACAGTTTCTTAATCACGTCATACAGGAATTTGCATACTTATTCTCACTTCTTTCAATGGAAACGCGCAAACGGCAAGAACTTTTTTGTTTACCTTGTATTATGTCAATCACAAATATAAGTAATTATAATAAATAAAATAAAGCCTAACTTTTTGCCTAAAGTATACAAACATTTTAGAAAATTAAATGTGAGGAGAAAAATCCACATTATGCAAAACATTAAAAATTTGGGTTGGGGAGTTACTAGTGGTGAATACTCTCATAACTTAAGACTATTGTCACTTAATTTCCATTTCTTGCCTCGAGTATTTTATATGAGGTCCAGTTCCAATCAACACAATCCGGGAAAACAGGATTCGAATTCACAGTTTCACAGGAATGTTTTCCAGCTACGAAGCTTGCCAGTGTGATCTATCGATTACTGTGGAAGTACTTTAATTCTTTCACTGTGTAAACACGTTTTCGAAGCCTTGATAACTCAGTTAGTAAAGTTGCTGTGGGACCAGCTGTGTCTTCATTGATCGAATATACTGATGATACAGTGAAATAATGGGATCTTCTGTATACTTTAAGCATAACTGAGCGTTAGATACCTCATGTAGAGTGATGTAAACTCGTGGTCGGTATTATAAAGTCGCGCGTTAGAGCCCTGGTGCCAATGAAGACCCTCCATGTGCAGAAACTAATGCACGTTAAATCTCGAGGCTCAAAATTCTCGTCTTAACATGGAGATAGAGTTTCGAGAAAAAGGTTCCAGCTCAGTTTTTTTTCTCACCACGACTACGGTTCAAAATTTCAAGGTCTGTCGTCAGTGGCATTAAGAAGAGCATTAGGGCCCTCTTTGCAAAGTCAAGTTTTAGGCATCATGCCAGATCTTATAAAGGGTTGCGAAACCATAACATACATACTTTGGGCCGCCAAGAATCCTAGGCACTGTGAGGGTGTAACTGTTAAAAGTCATCGCGTTATTTTAGAGTGCGCCGTTAATCAAACCAAATCAAAATTCAACACTGGAGTCAACGTTCTTCAGCCAAAAGAAGTCACGATTTCTTGTTTCACTCATACCTGTGAAGACAGAATTTCTTTTTCCATTGTCCATTTTTCAGTTTCTACTATTAGTTCACTCTCTCCCGATATATATATATATATATATATATATCTTGTTCAAATTTTCAATCGTTAATAAAATACTTTCTATTCATCCATTCAAGTTCAAATACATTTTTTAAAACTTGTAGTGGATGACACTTGATGTTAATACAGTTTTTTCAAATATTAATTCATTAATTAAATTAAAAAATGAATAAATAGTAAAAAGCAAAAATAATAGTCCAACAAAGCCGTTCGTTGTGTTCCTGTAGCGCAATGGCTTGCGCGTTGGATTTCTAACCGGAAGGTCGTGAGTTCGAGTCCCACCTGGGATGGTCTAATTTCTAAGAATGGAATTTCTTTTTAACTATACTATTTTATTAGAATAATTAAGTTTAAGAATAAAGTAACAAACAAACAAAATATTCGAACACCATATACAGAAAAGAAAATGGAAAATTCCATGGAAAATCGCTTTCTGTTTTGTGACTTAATAATGTGATTCTGCCATATGTATATACATATTTATATTAATTGTAACTATTTAATAAAAAGGAACTAAAATAAATTTTTTCTTTGTTAACCTAAGTAGGAATTGACTTAACTTTTTTTTATATTACTTATTATCTTAAAGAAAAAAGTGGCGATTATTGCTGCTAAGAGGTTTCCTCCTTATTCTATTTTCCTTTTTATCTATTTATCGGAAGTCCTTATTTGCAAGTCTTTTACTTGACTATACTTCTAAGGCTTCCTTCATATTAAAGAAATCTGAATCAATATGAATTAAGGAAAAGTGAGTTAAATAAGTACTGGATGCAGTAATAATTAATTGTACTAAGTTTCGTTAAAAGCATTTTTGTAAATAAAAGAAAAAGTATTGGTCATGGATTCATAAAGTTAATCGTAAAAGATGTTTTTTATTATCTTGATTTTGGTTTTTCTGGACTACAAAAAAATATCCTGCACGGTTCTATTTCTAAAGGACTGAGAAACCGTATATTGTTAATATTGCTGGATTGGAAGAACCTATTGAGTCGAATCGTATAGTATGTACGATTACTATAAATAATATAAGTATAACAGAATTATAATACAGATAATGTTATACGAATTATATTAATATTTACTTTCAAAACAGGATGCAAGTTTATCTTCTGCTTCACAACAAAAGAAAGACTTGGTAAGTCACTGAAATGAAAATATGCAGAATTTATTTAATTATGAAGAAGTTTAATCAGCATAGCTATTATAAATGCCAAATAATTGGAAGTATATTAAATATTGATACAATAATTTTGATGCTGTGACGGGGAGAGTCTTTCATTGAAATGGACGGGGCTGCAATGAGGTATTGTTGAACCAGATGTTAAACTGCTCAATGATCACTGATTATATTGGGTGTTAGTTTTGTTAAATTTTAGATTGCTGAGGCTGTAATAAATTATTGTTACCATTTGATGTTTGATTTTATTTCTGATTTGAAATCTTGGTGCACATAACTTAAAATCTATGTTATCAACAGAAGTAAACAGTTTCAATGAAAGTAACAAAAAAGTTTCAAGTTAATCTTTTTTGACAGCCCAGGATGAATTGATTTTCCTCACTTCTTACAAATATTGGATATCAAGGTTGTCTACTACTGAAGTTATCTTTCTCCTCTTAAATTGTTTCCTTGTAGTCTAAGACTGTTTGCATTTGCAGCTGATCCGCTTTAAATATTTGTCGCTGCAGTCTGTCTGTTTTTTCCAGCACATTTCCTGTTTCGCATTCAAGTTCATCACAGAAAAAAGATAGTTGATACGATGATTTCTATTGTATATTAACAGAAGTGTTCCTTTATTCTGAAATTTGATCTCAAAATGATATTATATAAAAAAAAAGATGCCTAATTGTATCATTATTTTACCTTTATCCAGATGCAGATATTTCTTTTTTATTTCTCTTGACACGCATAGATTAGAACGAAGCTTCTCGATAAGAGATTTGAGATGATAATATCAGGTGCAATATGTGTCTCAATTGTTCAAGCATGAAGTAAATATATAAGGTACTATTCGAGAAATGCATGCATTAGTTAAAATTTTAATTTTAATTAAAGGAATAGAACTTTTAAAAAATATTCAATGGGTAAACTTGTCACCTTAGCAATTCCCAAAATCTAATTAAAATTCATTAGAATTATAGAAAATAATAATTAAGAATATTATAAGTAATTTTATTAATCAAAAATAAATTTGTGTTATTTTTCTTAAGTTTTAAATTTTAAAAATATAATAAAATGTCACAATGCAACTGGTACATAAAGAAATTAGATTTATTTTAAAAAGATTACGTATTTCAGAGCGAAAATAAAAAAAATTCTACGAATGGTGGTGGGCCATGCCTGTTTTGCCGAAAGTCATTCTGTTCGACTGCATCTTCCTAGCGATTTCCTCTACTCTACATATGAAATCATAACATGCTCTAATCGCTGTTTCTAGCATAACTCCTCTTCTGTATCAATTAAAAATTGCTAATGAGCACGAATCATTTGAATCTTGTATGTTGAAAAACAAACCAATATACATTTCAAGTCTTGGACAATTTCCTTTATAGCTTGGCCTTTAAATATGTGATATTATTTTTTTAGAAAACTGTGTTTATAGAGATTGAATTTGGTGTCAGGGACGTCTTAATCATGCGCCAACTGGGCCCAGGGCCTCGTCTCGTTTTCACTCAGCCACTAAGGTCATAATTTGCATAATTTCAACGGTCATATATTATTTCCGGTAGTATTCCCCGAAAGCAGGGAATTGCTGACGATCTGTCCACTGACTACACATGTGATGATCTTCGTTCATGTATAGGGCTAAGCCTACCACCATACACTATCATTACTCAATCAGTCAAAATGCGGCAGTCGGTCGAGCCGGTTTGTGTGATTGTAAGTCGTGCTATTTATTTGTTTCGGGTTAGTGTTTGTTCGAGCATTTGGCAAAGTATTCAATTTAGTGTCTATTTTTAAGGGTCATAGCTGGGGGCAACATTTGTGCAAGGGCGCAGGGCCTACTTTTGTGTAGGAGCCAGAGGGGCACACATTATTTTTCAAGGAAGGGAAGGGTCCAGGGTCGAAAATCAACCTTTCTCATATTATGCTCTTAAACACCGCCCAACATATTCTTTTGATTTTGTAGGTTTTCGGGAACAAAAAACAGTAAAAATTTATTATTGCATAAATAATTAGTATTAATTAATAAAATTAATAATTAAAACAAATAATTAGATTTTACCTATTATATGCATAGGATTATAATCAATTGGAAAAAAAATCAAGGGCTATGGGGGTTCCGGACCCGTGTCCCCTCAAAATTCATAAGACGACTTCAAAAATTCTTAAGACGTCTCTGTTTGGTATTTCTGTGCATTATTTCATATTACATGAGAACTAATGGAAATGGGCTTCGTAACTCTGAATCTTGACTGTGTGACAATAATGACACTTAAACTGGTGCCAAACTCTTATGATTTTCCCACCTTATCAAGTGAGGACTCTGAAGCTTAGGTCCATTTAATGTATAATACACCTCCACCCAACCCTCTTTTCTATACAATGAATTTTTAGTGGAGTTGGAACTCAAAATTCATCACGCACGAAGCTTTTGAATCTAGATTTATGATTTATACAGTTGGGGAGTTGCCATTTAAGTTATCTGAAATAACAGATAAAATTATTAAATTTATTGCATTGAATTATTAAATTTCTACGGTTGATTACGGTGTATAAGTTTACGTTGGCGAACCAAAGCGCTTAAACTTATTGGAATAGATTCTGATACCAAAGCATTAAAAGATCACGTTATTAACCTGTATCCAGAATCCGTTGGTTTTTTTGTTGAATTTTCCCTGCATATCAACATTTTGTTATTTTTTTCTCAAAAACTAATTAGGTTATCGTAAAATAGATCCCTAAAGTTGTTTAGAACATTCTTAAGAATATTGCAAAAAAAATTTCAGGTAAAAAAATTAATAATTACAGAAGTAAGATTTTAAAAAATTTCAAATTTTCTTCAAAAAATTTATATTTTTTAAATTTTGTGAATAATATGTGAAAAATTTCGTCTCATATCATTTTCTTACATAGAAACATCATATGAAATGCTAAAATTTAATTTTCAAATACATAAATAAAAAGAATTGTTCAAAGGGTACCGAGTCCTCATAAAGTGCATTTTTTAAAACCTATCCACACATTTTTTCTTTATTTTTTATGCAATGATACTTCTGATATTCCATCAAATATAAGTTTTCAACAACAATAGTATCATTTTCTATTAATTTTACAAGGTCTTTTTTTTTGTCAGATACGCAACAGTTATCTTTGATTATATTATAGTCGTCATTGCTCCGATACAAAACGCAATTTGTGCCATATCAGTAGCATCAGAATCTCATCCAATATCATAGAATAAAACTTAAAATACTACAGGCTTCATAGTTAAAATCCTTTTCGAGAGACAGAATTTCCAAATTCACTAGTTCCCCAGAAATAGATGAAATTTGATGTCGTTCTTTTATCAGAAAAATTCATAACTGCCACTTTTTTCAAGCATTTCTAAAAAGCTCACCCTCTGAAGATTGTTCTGATTAAAATTGCGACTATTTATATATATACATAACTAAGCTTCACAAAAAAATATTTTCTTAATTATAACGTTTTTAAAAACTATTTATTGAGGTATTACAACTCTTTTTTTGAGGTTTTACTCTTTATTGAGTTGGGCTTGTTTTTAGTCCCACGATTTTGTCTTTACGATACTTTTTTTAAATACAAATCGAATATAGAAGCAAGTTTTTGCATTTAATGCCTTTCAAAATATGCTCTACATATGCATAAAAACGTATCTCAATAAAAAAAAAATCTATCTTACCCTTTTTCTTTGAATAATTTTCTTTCATTTGAAAATTTCCTTTTGAGTACAAGAGATTTTGTTGAGACGTAGAGGCCCTGCTAAAATTGCAAAGTTTTCGAATTACTTATTTAGTAAATTTAAAGAAAAAAGGGCATTAATAGAAATAAACTATAGTATTTATATTTTCATGAAATATCTGCAAGGATATTCAAATGAAGGTACAATAATAAATGAAAAATACGTTTAACTGCCATAAATAGAAAATAAAAATTGATAAATCAATAACAATCATGTTTTCTTTACATAATTTACAGAAACATTCACAATATCAATTCAATTCAATTTAATAGTCATATCATTTGCTTGCCGGCCGTTCAGAAAACTATGCAGAAATAACAAAGTATGTGACGTATCCACCAATGCACAACTGGGATCATAATCCAACATTGGCCATCAAATGGACCTCCAACGATGTTATCCATTTCCGGTCACGTGCATCAGTGCGGATAAATCACCAGTGTTGACTCTCTTTTGTCTCAAGGCGATATCACGGGTTCTTACAAGGCATAAGAATTTGTATAATGTTCAGATGAAACAGAAGGAGCGGGGAGGGGGGAGAGAAAAACCAAAAAGAGCCAATTGGACGCAACGACTCTTAAATAAACTTTATGGAGTTTTTTTCCACTGTTGTGATTGATATTTATTTATCTGCATTCCATCCTTGGGCCGCATATGACCCGTGAGTTGAACACCCCGGTTTTAAAACAAAAACTTATAAATGTCATTTTTTTTTGTTACCCTGAGTAGTAATTTGTGAATCATTACCCGCATAATGAAAAGTATCATCAGTTTCAGTTCAGGAAGATTATTTATTTGCAAAGATTATTTAAGCATGCCGTTTTGCATACAACACTTGCTACTGGACACTTGCTACTGGAGACACTTGCTACTGGAGAGATTTTATCGAGAAAGAGCAAAGGACATAAGCACAGTCCATTAGCCAGCACCAAAATTAATGAAATCGATCATACTTGATTTGTGACCCTATGTGTGCTTTCCAAGAAAGGATAAGACTAGCACACGCCACTTTTGAGAAGTGAAGAAGAGTGACTTCGATAGTCCTTGTCGCTTGACCGTGTTCGAAATTACGAGATATATCTCACACATTAAAATTTTTTTTAAAAAAATATTTAGTTTACAGCACAAAATGGATCGATAATTTTGTTACATGCATTATATATAATACACAGGAAAAGAAAAGAAAAGTGATTGGTAAATAATTGTGGAAGGAGTAGCATTTTGAACGCACTAATGTATCAAAAAGCATAAACTGAGAAAAACCACTTTAAAGTTTATAATCGTGAAAAAATAATTATAATAAGCTTAAAAATAAACTTAAAATACTAGTTTGAGGCATTATTTATATGTTTTTATTTAAAATAATTGCATTCTTGTATTTTTTCAACCCATACATTTTTATAACTGATCCATTTTTAGAGAGTATTAATTTCACAAGAAAATTCAAGAGAAAAATGTTAAAAATTTTTTTTTTTTCCTGTTATGGCAGAAATTTTAGTTTTTTTCTTCACACATAATATTGAAGTATTATATTTTTATGAAAAACATATGAGGAATAAGTTCTGAAATTGAAATTTTTAATATAAAATGCCTTAATTCAAAATTTTGCATGCACACATTTCACAAAGAAAAAAAAATTACATTATATCGTGATGCCTCGGTAAAAAATATCCTGCTTTATATATTACACCTTCTTTTCTTGTAGTTATTATTTTCCTTTTTAAAATATATTTTTTAATCAAAATTATATTTTATATTATTTTTTAGCTTTTTATTCTAAAAAAGGGCGCGTGGTCAAATTACCTAATTTGCTAATTTACATTTTTCAAATGAAGTTTTATCCAACTTCTAATTTTCCGACATGCAAAAGTGATATATCAACCAATAGATAATGATGTAAAAAATAATATTAAATACAAATAAAAAAAAGATAGTTCGGTCATTTTGGGGGTACCAAGTCCTCTTAAAATGTTAGGCAAAACGTCATTAAGACTAGACTTGTTACGGTCAGAAACTGAATCCTCATCATTTCCAGAAATTTCTTAAATTCTTTAATGATGAGTATGGCGATACTATACATTTTATAGAAGTAAAGTGCTTAAGTCAATTCGAAATGTCAAAAGATTTTATGGTGCACTTAAGGAAATCAAATAGCTTATGAGAATGAAAGCAAGATGTGTACCAGGATTCGAGTGCAATTTGTAATACTTTTACTTAAATTAAATGGGGGGGGGGGTGGTGGAGATCGGAGACGGAGGCTGGGTTCGGGTGCACAAAGCCGCGGTACAATCGGGACGTGTCGTATCGTGGGTCCGACTGTCGCATCTTCGTAGGTGAGCATCGCACTGTCATCTTGGGGCTCAAGTTAGGCTACGACAGGCGTAAATTCTGGCCTTAGCGCGATGATTTCGTGACTTGATCTGAATTATGTCGATCAGTATGCACCACACGTAAATTTGACTAAGTTAAAAAACTTAAGCACGCAACTTCAAGATAAACAACATTTTATCTATTACGTTAGATTTATGAACTCTGTTTCAGCTTTTTTTTGTTGTTTTCCGTTTACTTTTTTCTTAATACTTGTTCTCTGCTGTAACTATTCATAATCTGCTATTAGAAAAAAAAATCTCTTAAATGTTTTAAGTTAAAGAAACGTTTATTGAAATAACGGTAAGCAACACTCTGTAATATAAAAAGCAACTCACCAATAATGATTTATTTGAATGATACGAAAATCGGTAAACGTAATGTGCAGGTATTGAAAACAAACACCAGCAGTATCATAAGAATTAATGTTTTATTCAGAAAATACAGGCACAAGGAAAAAAATGGAAAATAAATTAAATGCAAATTAATAATGCATTGCCAACCCTGATGAAAGCCGTTATCCAACTGGGTACAGACTCAAAGCGTTGGTGGATATAATCCTTCAGAATTGCTTGTCATACAAGTTCAAAATGGGGAGATAAATCGGTTCAAAATCCAGAGGTGGTTGGAAATGCTTGCTCAAAAGAACCTAAATGATCTTCATTAGAGAGAGATCTGACGATCGTGGCCATTAGGGAAGTGTTGGGAAAACCAGAAGGCAAACAGTAGGAAAGTGTTCTGCATGCGGCCAGGAAATATGCAGTTGAAATGTAAACCCAGAAGTTCATGAAGAGAAGTCTCACGCTACAGAGTTCATAAAATCTCTTTGACATATTGCCGTGATACAGTGGCGCACACAAGGGGGGTGTCCTGGGGGTCCGGGCCCTCCCTACAAAGCCCTTGAGTCTTTTCGATTGATGATAATCCTATGTATATATAACGTAAAATTTAATTAAGTACTTGTAATTAATAATTTATTTTATTTATTAATGCTAATTATTAATTCAATAATTTATTTTTTACTGTTTTTTGTTTACAAAATCCACAAAATCAGAAGAATCAATTGGTGTTGTCTTGAGGTATGATACGAGTTGGAGGGACTTTCGACCACGGACTCCCCTTTGAAAAATTTTTGTGTGCGCTACTGCCGTGATATGTTGTTGTTGCTCATCTCCATGTCTAGCCAAGATAGACCAAGTCCATAATTTCACTCACTCTCAAAAAGTCCAACACCATTAGAAGGTCTTCATAAAGATCTTGTTTTGTTCCAGGCAGTTAAGAATGTGTTCTGGAGATGCTTGGCAGGCAGAACACCTAACACAAGTAAGAAGAACTTTGTTTCCATCCTTAAAGGTCAAAGTTCGGAGGTGGCCACTCCGGAAACGAGTTAGAATAGTTCGTTCCTTCCTGCTGCATTGAAGGGAAAGAGAACCACCAGGACGTATCGCCGTGATATAATGGTGAAGGCAGATGATAACTATAGTGATTAAGCTATCAACTGAAATATCATCCAAATAAACCATGAAATACCAAATAGGAACGATATAGAATAACGGACTCCCCTTTGAAAAATTTTTTTGTGCGCACTGCCGTGATATGTTGTTGTTGCTCATCTCCATGTCTAGCCAAGCTAGACCAAGTCCATGATTTCACTCACTCTCAAAAAGTCCAACACAATAAGAAGGTCTTCATAAAGATCTTTTTTTGTTCCAGGCAGTCAAGAATGTGTTCTGGAGATGTTTGGCAGGCAGAACACCTAACACAAGTCAGAAGAACTTTGTTTCCATCCTTAAAGGTCAAAGTTCGGAGGTGGCCACTCCGGAAACGAGTTAGAATAGTTTGTTCCTTCCTGCTGCATTGAAGGGAAAGAGAACCACCAGGACGTATCGCCGTGATATAATGGTGAAGGCAGATGATAACTATAGTGATTAAGCTATCAACTGAAATATCATCCAAATAAACCATGAAATACCATACCCCAACTCATGGTTGTAGGACTGTATAGTAGATGGCAAGGGGGGGGGTCAGGTGAATATGACATGTTCGTATCTAGACGCGTATTCGGTTGTCATCGAGGCTAAGTAGTTATTGTCCAAAATAATTCTTCTGTAGCCTAATCGAATACACTTAGCACCAAGCCAAAGCGAGTTTTGCACTGGGCAATGAGGAGGGGCAGTCAGTGCAACAACCTCCGAGATCTCAGCCTTTTTGGCAGAATCACCTTTCGATAGTCAATGAATGGAATACCGGTGGCACATTATGACTGCTAATGCGGATCGGACAATCACTCTGTTCTCGTGTTTTATCGTCCCTCTCGGATGACCGCTACCTTCTTGACATCAACATAATGGGACAGTAAAGAGTATTGTGCTCAAACGAGCTTAATTATCAAGTCTACCATCAATGGATTTTTTTTCTTCTCCAATAGAATTAGCCTATTTTCGACTACAATGCTAAGATCCACCAGACACAAATTATTCAGAATTCGTTGACGGAATATGAAGACTTATTTTTTGACAGGAAGTGGTCACCACAAGATTGCTTTCTAAAAATGATTATGGACTAGTTCGCCTCTCCCGTCATCAGTTCAATGTTTCGGTGAAAATTACTACAAATCTGGACGGCAAAGAGTTCTAAAGCCCTACAGAATCCTATAGAAACAACGCTAAGTTGAACGTGTGAGCTAAAGGTGGTCCACCAAAAATTAAATAAAACGACTCTCTTTTAGCTACGTAGCGAATAACTCAAGAGAAAACATCTAGACGATTATTTTACACATCTGGTCGAATTAACCAACATTTGGAATTTGAATGTACGCAGATGGAAGTATCCAAGTAACTCAGAACCGTGCAGAGTGTTCATATCGATGCTTTGGAAAAGGTTCTAAAAAGAGGAATATATAAATAGACGTTTCAGCCCATCTCCTGGTTGTAACGCATCAAGAAAGGTAGTATTTAGCAATAATGCAAAAAGAAACAGGCAAAATACAGTATCAGACTTGCTCTTGTCAGCTGTTATCCGCAAGTTTCGGGGCATACCATGCGGTAATGTTTCAGACAGTAGAGGTTATACGCCTGCTGACTTATCAGATGTGTTCTACTCATGCGACAGTTCACTACTAGTCTTGTTAACCCAGATGCAAAGAACGTGTTAAATTGGCACCCTTATCACTGAACATCCCCATTGCGATGTTCCTGGACATCTTATTTGGGTGGCATTATTCTTGGTTTTCGCATAGATTTTCATCTATCAAACGGAATTATAATAACTTAACTGGATAACTCTACAACTGCATTTAATGGAATATACCACTCTGAAGTAAAAAGTGCACCTATTTATGAAATGGGAGTAAATCTTCTTTTTATGAATAACAACACTCATCTTTATTTTGCATGCATCGAGAATGAATTCCTTGAGGATCTCACCTGTTTTGAATGATCGATGTCCAATGGCTGCTTGATTTGAGCCTTATCAAATAAACATGGGATATGTTTGGCCGATGAATTGTGACCTATACTCCAATTTTTATGTGTATTCCGGAACTTCAGAAAGGTATTGACTGATGAATGAGGCGGTCTTCACCACAATCAGCTAGTTAATTTGGTGTTCAGTATGCCCAAATGATGTTCTGACTGTATTGCAGCTCTTGGCAAACACACATGGCATATCAACCTTCATACAAACCGAATATTGTTACTTTTTGCATGGAAGATGCGTCACGGGTCTATTCGGGTTCCTCTTATACTTACAATCCTCTTGGGGAAAATTCGGTCTATAAAATTTATTCTATTGAAAGCCTTTCTTCGAAGAAGAAGATGTGAGTATGTAAATTAAGATTTGTATATAAAGATTAAACTTTCGAGTTAAAAAGAGAGAAAGAGAGAGAGATTAGAACTGCTACGGATAGCAGGGATCAATTAGCGTGAAGCTAGGAAAGTGAACTTCGTTACTTAATTGATAAATATTATAATTGACGATTAGGTCAATTAAGCGTTTAATTTAGATTTGAACGAACTGAATTAGAAAGTATACTGCTTTGACGTAAGTGATCCAATTTACTATTAATTCTCCTAGTATCTCGTCTACCTCGCGATTGCTTCACATATTTAGTTATCTGTGCATTTCTTAGTTGAATTGTTGAATCTGTGTTGACGTTGAGAATTGTTGATAAATAAAGTTCGTATTGACTATGGCTCAGCTTCCTTCTGACCCTCTCACTCTAATGGATGATTCAGCGCATCCCTTACAGATGAGCTTTCCAGTTGCGCAACGGAGCAGGTTCCTTACTTTTATTATGTACAAATGTACGCTATTTTTTATTCTGTGCTTTTTGTTTATTTAAGAGGCTTTATGTTCATATCATTTTTGTTGTGCGTTTGTTGCTTTATCTGCATGAAAAGTCATTTTTTAAAAAATTTATTAACATGAGTATGTGGGGGTGTATTTACATAAATAAAAATATCTGATTAAGTCTATTAATTATCTATGTATTTTCTCTCTTAAAAAACTGTTTAAATTTTAAAAAAATAATATAAAAAAATGTAATGCTAGCTTTCCTATAATAATTAAGATTGTTACCTTTTAACACAGTGCTCATTAAATCGTAGAGTTATATCTGTCTTTGTTTCTAATAAACTAATTACTTATTATTCTATTTATACTTACTATTTCATTCCTTATTTAAACGTGCATAAGCACTACACTTTCTACTTTTATTTAACAAAACTGTTCAAACAAGTATTTTGTGAATCTCCTACGAGAATTCCGATGTCTGAAAAAGTTCTGCAGATACTTCTACACAATTTAAGATACCTAGCACCACCGCCTAGCTAGATTAATTCTAAAACGCTTTCATAAAATTAATTAATGTAATCTTATTTATTCAGGTAATTATTAAAGATAAATTATCACAAAATAACTTTAATTGAGCTATAATCACCTATACAAATCCTTTAATTAATGTATTCATCTCTATTCTCTATCTAATTCCTCCATATGTGTATCACATATATTTAAATCATCCATATAATCTATTTAAACCATTTATCTAATCAAGAATTTATCCGGCATTTACTTAATTTAATTGAAAATTTCGTAGAAATCTAGTCTATGTGTACATATGATAAATATTCTGATTTATTTTTTTCTCAAGTTAATATTACTTTTCTAAATAAAACAAGATTGCTTGTTTTCACGTTTTTGGTATTTATTTCGTTATTAAGTACATTTATTCATCAATTCCAATATCAAATTTGGATTTACTAAGGGTTGATTAATGGCAAAAACGCTGTTGGCAATAGAATTAGTTATTTAAACTACAGAGACTAGATCGTATTTAAATTTTGTATCTCATCACAGATTTCTACTCCCAGCAGCCGTGGGGACTTTCTAAAATCAAATTAACGAAGGCAGAATTTCTCCGAGTTGTTCTAGCAACATCAAAATTAGTGAGAGAAGAAAAAATCTTCGTTTCTATTTTTTAAAATTAAGTGGCCGTGGTAGCCTAGTGATTACGGTCATGGCTTCGCGGACGCCGTGTCATGAGTTTGAGCTCTAGTGCTATTGAAAACCCATCGTGTAGAGCACAGGTTCCCAAACTTTTTTGTCTCATAGACCCCTTGGCATGTTTTTTGGTTTGGCGTAGACCCCCTATTTACTCAACACTGATTTTTTTCAAATTTATCAATTTAAATGTCTTTTTGACATCTGGTATAGTGCTACTTACTTTAAAAGATTTAAATTTCTAACTGTAGTGAAGTTCCGTGTTTAAAACTTAAGAAGCACATGTTAATTAATGAAATTAAAATTTAATTAATGTATAAAATAACTGAACAACAAACAAATGCTTGTAATGGGAGGGATGAATCTAGTGTTTCAATAACAAATTTTCCACAATTGGCATCAATCTTGTCAGATTTAACCCTAAATCTCATCGATTAGTAGTGTCCAGTCTCTTTCTTTATTTTTTTCCCTGGAGTTTGATAACCTTGCTGAAACTCATCATTAGGAAAAACAATTAAAAACTTTCTCAAGATATTCCATTATTAGGGATAAATAATAGGAATATCTTTTTGAAACTAAAAATGCTTATATCAGTTTCTAAACTTTACTTCAATGTCTTCGTTAGAGTCTATTCCTATCAATTCCTCTCGTAATTTGACATTCCTCTTTCGATGTGACCGTATAAATTCATTGCCTACTGTGGTATCACTATAATCAAAGCATTCTCAAATCTAGTTTCAAAATCTGAATAAAGGGCTTTTAAATCTTAAACGTAGGTTAAAATGTCATTTTCCGGGCAGATTGTCTGTGACAAATTGAGAAACTAGGAAATTTTCAACGTTAATTTTTTACTTCTTTAGCTTAATTCTGTCAAAAAAATGCCGAAATGATGGTCGTTTTTATAAAATGTATGCTGTTGCCTAGGAACTGCAAATTAACTTCATTAAATTTAGAAAATATATTAGTTAAATAAGTAATTGATTGTTGATTAAATTTTCTTTTGAAAATAAATCATGATCTGATTAAATGAGAGCTATCATCGTAGACCCCCCATTAATACTTCATAGACCCCCAAATTATTTTTTTTGCTGCCGTGGACCCCTTGAAGGTCGTCATAGACCCCTGGGGGTCCATATAGACCATTTTGGGAATCACTGGTGTAGAGGGACCGATGCACATTAAATCTTGGGACACTCAAAGTTCTTCCGTTAGCATGGTGAAAAAGATCGAGAGGGGGTGCCAGCTCATCAGTGGTCCTCAGCACTTGACTATGGTTAAAAATTACGATGTCATTCACTAATAGCCCTCGTGTTGCCTTATATTGCGATATCAATACGCACTCCTTCACTTGAAAAATAAATTTTCATCTGCCTAGTTACTGATTGAACTGAACTCAGTGGCGCAACAGTCCATGAAGGCCAAGGCCTACTGTGCCTATCTCAGTTTACGTGATCTTAAGTGCTGGGGTGCATGTGCAAATGTTTCGGTCAAGTTGTTAGTCTAACGCGAAACCTCCAATGTTCAGTTCCCAAACAAGCTTAGTACTCATATATCGTCCCACTAAAAGGATGAGTCGACCTTGTCCAGCCCGGAATTTGAATCCCGGACCTTTGGTATGGAAGCGCGATACACTACTTCTCAGCCACTGGGCTTCAGTTACTGACACACTACTCAAATACATGAATAACACACCGGTTCTTTATTTGGAAACAAGCAAAAATGGAACATAATTTTTTCTTCAAGTAAGAAAGCGATAAAGTTAACGATAACGTTCGATTACTTTTTTTTTCTTTTTCTAATCAATCCTTCTACCATGAGTAGCATTAAATGGAGGGAGTGACAGTTTACCGTCTTATGTTGCTTTCCTGTTACGTATCACTGAAAAAAGCGAGGGCGAGGATTAACTGTCTGTGATCATTGAAATCGTTGCCGCTGTACCCCCTACACTAGGAAATAAGTAAAATCAGATTTTCTTTTTATTGTATAATTTTTTTTAATTCTTTTTTCTATCCATCGCGTGTTTCGCTCTGGTACCTCCGGCTATGCTGTTGCCAGTTTCAGAACTCACACAGCAGGAACTGGGGACCAATTTTTCTCCCAGAACCTGACGTATTGTTGGGGGATCCCCTGCGGTGTTGATACATACAGACGAAGTTACTTTCTACCTTTTCCGTTCCTCCCCATTTTCTAGGCAAGTTCGGATCTGAGGTATCTCAGCAGACACGTGCTAATGTGTGCAGGTGTGTTTTTTGCAGTGCTCTAGAGTCAATTTGTCTGAAGGGCTAAGGAAAAGAAAAATATATTTCCCCCTCCCAACCACAGTATTCCATATTCCACATCTGAGGGAGGAAACGGATGAAAAAATTCCGGACCATTTTTTAAGTAAACTACCAACTCCATTATGATAAGAATTATGTTTATTCGCTTATTTTATCAATTCCCATCGAAGCGTTATGAGTGATTGAGCGGTTGTTATGTCAAGGGGCGAGAGAGAATTACTTTTCAGTCAACGGAAAAGAATAATTTCAGCAGCAGTAATACATTTTCAACTTCGTTTAAGCGACTAGTTTTTGATAAATGGGCAGTTAATTGAAAACAAAACATCTGATTAAAAACCATTCTAAAGTTTGAAAAAATGCTCTCAAGTTATTTATGTAACTTGTATGTGAACAATCATAGACCTGTAAGAGTAATCCCACTTGTAAGAACAATCACATGAAAGTGATTTGCATTTTATATAATATGGAAAGCATTTTTGACATTTTCCCCAAATGCTGTCGTCCTATCATATATTCTTTGAGAGCAGAGTCAAAAATTTTAACTTTCGGAGCTGTTGTCAATTATAAGAAGTTTTAAGACTTTGTGCAACAAGATACAGTTGCTTCTAGAACAGAAGTTTGGAATAAGACATGTTATTTTTCTGATGTATATTAATAATTGGTAATCTGGTAGCAAATTAATCTAGAAAATGTTTTTTTATGAGATCAATGTGACTTTCGTTTTCCTTTTTTGTCCGCAATTTAATAATAAATTTAAACAAGGTGCGTTTTTTCTTTTTCTAAAAGAAAGTTTTTTTTATAGTTAGCTGACACACATAATAATAATAATGTTTTCAAGTTGTGTATTAATGAAATCCTTGAAATAGTAGAATATTTTTTTGTATAGAGTTTGAACAACTTCCTTCTTCTTTTTGACGAGCAATTGATTAGAAATTAGTTCTTTATTACTCATTTTTGTGATCATTACGTAATTGGGATAAGCGCGTTTTAAATTATACTTCTTATTTATGATAAAGAGGAATTTCTTTCTTAGATCTTTTAATTTAAACCTAACTAAAAATTAGCTTATGAATACATAGTTAATAACGAGGTATAAAACAGAATAAATGTTTTTTTTAAAAAAATTTTGGAAGTAAGTAGTATTTTTTTCCAAAGTAACTTGTTCTGGAAAGAAATTTTTTTTTAATTCTTTGCCTCACGAGAGCGCAAAATATTAATTAGCATCTCATTGTACCTGAAAATATAATTTTTAAACTAATGTTAATTAATTTTAGATTAAACTGTAGCAATCGATCTGCATATGTAGCATTAAAAATAAAAGAAAAATAGGAGAGGGGAGTGGAATACCTCACTCCATATCGTTATAATTAGATTCAACTGGGAACAAATTATGCTCAACTTATTAATGGATTTACTCAAATGAATTTACATATAAGATTATTTAATAAATTAAGACATCTTTACGATGGTTTTATATTAATTGAAGAGCATGTTTTAAACCAAAAGTTTTTCAAAAACAATGTTCAATCGTGGTAGTTGTTTTTAGAGATGTAAGTAAAATATTAGAAAACTTTACATTTGTGTAATTTCAGATAATTGGAATAATTAGCAAGAAGGTTCATTTAAAAATTGAGACAAAATGCTAGTGTATTGACAAAGTTGTATGGACATAAAATAGAAAAATAATGAAACAATTTTTATATACTTGTTACAAAATATCTTTATTAAAATGTAATGAATCAATTTCAAAGTGGTGGTTGTGATTTGAAATTAATTCTATACAATATACATAAAAATGAGAGTTTGTATGTTTATTTTCTCTTTTTTGAAGGAAAAGAAAATATAGACAAACATTATAAAATACACAATAAACTAAGTTCTTAAAATATCAGAAATAACAATCTTTAAAATTGAGTTTTGATTCTTCTAAAGAAAAGAAATTAGTTCATAATATTAAAATTATTAATAAAAAATTGTTATTAATAAAAAGAGACACGTAATTAATATATTTTTGTAGTATAAATTACTTTGAAGTATTAAATCGAATTTATTCTTATAACGCTACATAGTAGCCAATATATATCACGCAAAGAAAACATATAATTAAAGATTAAAAAATTCACAAAAACAGGAATCGTTATTCATTATTCTTGAAAGAAATTTACTATTAATAACATATCAAGCATTGTGTATATACATATTTGAACAAAACTTTTATTAAATATAACACTGCGCCACACATACTAATAATTTAGTTGATATATGTAAAAATAATGCGTAAAAATTTAAATAAGACACATTGATACATAAGAGACGGGCACAGTAAAAAAATATGTGATACGGGCTGTTTAACATCGACAGTGAAAAGAAAACACACAACACAAATGCTTATACATTTCAACAATACATGGAAATATTTAACATATTAAAAAAAATTACGTATTATCTTGGAGACAGGATATTTGACTGAGTTCTGTCTGCACAAATCTTTGATGACACAAAAATCACACAAATGGACGGTTATAGAAGCTTTAGATGATTTGCAGTTATAGTACAAGTGAACTAAGATATAGTAAAATAAAATGATATTGATTCAAATCAAGTTTTTAATTAGTACTTTTTTGAAAATATGTTATTTATAAATAAAAAAATTGCTCGCAAAAGCATTAACTTTTTTCATGATTTCTTTTATTATTTTTCAGTGAATATGTAAAGTCTAATACATATGTGTTGTCGTAAATTTAGAGCCGAAATCTCCGTTTTAAAGTGTACTTATTAGTAATAAGCTTTAATAAATTATGGTTTAAAAAAGCTAAAAAACACTCTTTTATAGTTAATCGAATTAATCTTTCAGTCGCCAAATCTGGGATTAGTCCTGGAATTAGACGTCAAATCTAGAGATGGGATTTGAAATTAGTCGTCAGATACGGGATGGGATCTAAAAATGGAAAATCGTTAATCCAGATGATCCTGATAAGGACAATGGAACAAAATTATTAAATTATCGTATTGCCATCGGTCCTGGACAAGTGAGCAAAATTTCGAATTAATATGATCTCTTAAAGTGGGTAAAAATGGAGTTCAAAGATTCTGTTACATGCAAGTGAAGCTTAAAAAAGGGTGTTAAAAATGGGAGGTATCTGTGAGAATCTCCAATTTCGTGTTTCTGCGTATGATAATTGTTCTTACGTCAAAAATAGTAAAAAAACATGAAAGGAAATTATGTTTCGGCTGTTTACTGCATCTTTCAGTTACAACCCGTTCTTAGTACTCATACAACAGTAATTACAAATCTTGCAATGGTAAAACCTACCCTCCTGTTGACGGTGACGTTAACTGTACAATACTTATTCCTGATGTGGTCTTAGCTAACGGTGCCTTCAAAAGTATAATTGTTCTACTGTTTTATTTAAGACAGGATAGCATGTACCAGGGGTACAAAGGATGATGTTATAAATCCTCCATACTCCAGATCAGAATTCGTAAGCAAAAATTTAGACGAACAAAGACAGTTCATATTTCATTCTGTACCTAAAAGTTAATTTTATGTAATTCGATTACGTACTGTTGTACGTGCAATAAGGGCAGGTTCTAACTGAAAGTTGAAGTAAATATCCCAAACCAGATTTTATTCTGCTGTTGTGAGAGCCCGTTGTTACTTGTAAGAACGCCGTGAAACTACGGATGCTCGTAGGTACTTCATATTGTTACCGGTAAGTATGCCTAAAAACGGGTTTCGGCTATTTACGATGACGTGTATATATATATAACCAAACACTTTAATAAGAAAAATAGAATTTTTCTTGTTGATTTAAAGAAATAAGTGTGTTAAAGTTAAAAAGAGAGAGACTAAAATTATCAATTAATATTTAGAATTCTATTACGTCTTACAATCGCTTATAACTATTGCATTACTTAAATTGGTTTTAAGAATTTAACCGTATTTCAGGATAATATTTGCCTTTACACATCCTTTAGTAATCCTTATCCTTATCCGAGTGATTGCACAATGTGTCTTTCAGAACGACGTATGCTATATCCGAAATCAAAGTAATAAGCTCATGGATCAAAGATTTCTTTATTTAATTTTTTGGTCCGTGTAATGTTCTTTTCTCTGTACAGAGTTATCAAGCGAAGATTTTCGAATGCCTAGGAATTTAAACTTAGCGTGTTTGGAAAATTTAAAGTATTTGTATTTTGAAAATAGTTATGAAAAATAATTTGCCATAATTTTCAAGTTATTTATAATAAGTTCAACTATCTCTGATCTTCAGTTTACCAAGAAAATTAACACTTGGAGCTGTTATTCCATTGTTATAATTACTCAAACAGAGCAAAATATTGTTATGATAAAACCCACTTGAGTTAGTAAGATTTAAATTATGTTTCCTGTAGTAAATACACAGGTTTCCAAAAGTGAAGGAATAAAGGCTATTTTGATGGTAACTATAAAAAAATTGTAATTAAATTCAGGAAGTTTAAGTCATATAATATTTATATCGCCCATGTAGTATAGTGGTTAGCGATGCTGACTGCTGTTCCGTAGGGCCTGGGTTCGAATCCCGAATAAGGCATGGATGTTTGTAAATGTATAGTGCCTTCGCGGCATGGGGGTACTCTAAATAGCAGTCGAGCCGCATGTCCTCTCGTGAGGTTGGTGGAAGGGGAAGAGAGGTGGGAAGCCCCTGACCACTCCTAGGGTGTTCTCTCTCAAAATTGGGGTGGAACCGAGCCAAATCTTACTGTCACCTGTAATGGTGCTCAAACCTACGGCTAACGACAGGCGTACTATCTAGCCCGATGCCGTGATGAATTTCGTGGGCCTCGATCTGACTTCGTCAGACAGGTGGCATTAGTAACAACATGTTTTTATTTAGTGCATATTACATTAAGAATTCTTAATTCATGAGACTTATGCATTAAGTAATAACAATTTTTTAAAAAGTTCATTCCTCAGTAAAAATTACGAGCTGAATAATTTAAATTTTTTTATAAAAATGAAGAATATAATAAGGATTATATGTTCTTCTCTTAGCTATAAAGCATGGTCATCATCGACCTTTTATTGATAAATCCGCAGACAAAGGAATCGGTGGGGAAAACCTTGTGTAACCCCTGTTGCAGGCAGTGTAAACTTTTAAGTGGAGGATTTGTGTTGCAACTGCTCTGCCAGAATAGTCCCAAAAATGCTCTGACGGATTAAAGTCGGACGAACGAGGCGGCTACTTTATTCTATTAATGCTCTGATCAAGAATGTACTTATATACAAGCATAACTCAATGTTGTCGAGCATTAACCTCTATCAGAGTAAAATGATTTACAAATAGTAGGAGCATTGAATTTAACATATTGATCAAAGTTTTCGTCTCGGTATCTAAACATTCACAGTGCCTCTATTGAACACATGTAGATCTGTGGGGCTTCCAAAAGAGATTTAGGTCCACATCATGAATCCATATTAACCATAAGTGTGTCATTCTTTAATACTGAATTCAAGGTGAATGGTTCTTTGCTTCTTTTAAATCATAACGTGGCGAGAATCATTTTCTAAAGTGAATTTAAACTCATCAATAATAAGTATAGACTAGCATTCATCCCTTCTCCAATCGACATATTCTGCATTCTAATTTAATCAAATTCTCCTTTGTTTTCTGTTTAATGAGTCTGTTTCTTCGTATGCAAACCTCCTTTGGATAGCAGTATATATAGCTGTATTTCTTCCAGTTACCTTCAAACAGGCTGCAAGGAATTTCTTTAATTCCTTGTAGTCTGTTCGTAGTAATTTTTCTATTTTTTTGTAGTAATGTTTTTGTTTCGCGCAGATCCAGAATCTGATAATCAAGAGTTTTCAGTTTAATCACGATAATTTAGTTTTCAATGCTAATATATGATGCATTATATTTCATAAAAACTTATTTTACTAGATTTATCAGCAGTTTTAAAGAAGCACGATCTGAAAAACATGTACCTTAACTTTTGGAGTCCTGTGTATTTAACAAGTTCTCTCGTGGAATGCACAATACAATTATCAAACAAGTCAAGCTATAATTAAAAAATACAGCTAATTGTGTTATAGAAAGTAACTGACATTCTTTTCTTTCCAAAAAAAATTGAAAAAAGAGAAAAAATTAAATATGTTTAGCAAAAACTCTAAGAATTTGTAAAGCTAATTCTGTCAAAAGAGATTTCATCTTTAAAAAGGAAGAACATTTATAAATGTATGTAAATGCCCTGGTATAATGATTTATATTCGATACAACACATTAAAAAGTATATAATTATTAATTTATTATATGTAGAGAGAAAAATAAAAAGTTTTTTTTATGTGTACAATGTGATTTTAGATTATGAATTAAGAATATCTTTATATTATGATCGAAATTCCTTGTTTGTTTTTTGTCATTTTCGTTTGTTTCGTTGATCATGCTTAAAACCCCAACATTGATTCTTTGATTGATCTAAAAGTTTCAATTAATATTTTTTATGGGCTTGTATTGTTCATTTATATATTCATATACTTTAAAGCCCTTTAATGTATTTCACATTGAAATCGTTTCATTTAAGGAATTGAAATTATTCGCTGCCCCTAAGCTTGTAAAATGATTATATTGTTCAATTTCGTAAAATGAATATTCCAATACTTTCTTTTTTAAGCTTGTAATATAATACATATTACTGTTTATTTTGGAAATATGTTCTCTATTTCTTTTATATTTTTATAGTATTCTTAAATATTAAATTTAGTTATTGCTTAATAAATGTTAATTAGTAAAATTTTTAAGTAAATGTCATAAATTTCGAAAAATAGGTAAATGCTACTAAATGAATAAAGTAATTAAATAAATATTTTTATTTTTAAAAAATGCATAAAAAAGATTTAAATTTCTAAAAGAAAAATATTTTTTCACTGATTTTTTTCTTGATTTTTTTTCCTGACATACATAAAGACAGATCTCTCGGATAATGAGTTTTTAAGAGTTATAAAGCATAACTTTTTCTTTCAAAAATTTTTTAAAAAAACTTTTGAGTACAGATGTAAGAGAGGAAAATAATTATTGGATAAAAATAATCACTGCTTTAATTGGAAGAAAATGTGGTCCAACTCAGAAAAAAAAATCTTTTTTGCAAAGATATTAGCACACAGTGATTTTTTTTGTTGAAGTTTTTAATTTACTGATAAATTTTTTGTTTCAAAAAATTTAAAGGTAAAAACGGAACTTCTCTTATTTTTTTTCTAGATTTTTTTTTTATATCATAAATTTTGAAAAATAATGTTCAAGATTTTGCTTTATATATATATATATATATATCTGAAAGTCACTGGGTACTAAGGCGTATTAAATATCTTTTATGTGTATGAAATAGAGCAACAGTTCTCAAATAAGAAAATGAAATTTTGTACTGATCTTCTCGTTCTCATTTCTCCATTCATATATACACTTTACAGAGCATTTGACTATATACAGATGTACAAGATCTTAAGCTGTTAGTGAATACTTTACTGAATTTCAGCACTAAATGGAAACATCTCTGGGATAGCAATGATTCTTTGACAGTTCCATGAGCACATACTTATTTTACATTTACAAAATCGAATGATTAGGAACATTCTCAGATTAATAAGAGTATTTAGGATATTTTCCAGAATACAACTTATATTCAATAATTTTATTTTAAAAATTGCTTTTCCTTCTTGCAAATAAAAAAAAATTATGTTTCTGAGGGGAAAGAATTAAAATAGCAATAATAATAAACAAAACCAGATTTTATATATCTTTTCCCTTCTCACAATAAAATCTAGTTGATTAAATTTTAACTTTTCTAAAATGCAACTGGTAAAGTGTCTACGTTTGATGATAATATAATCACATTGGATATTCGTGCAAGTATTTGAAGCTTATTAAAAAATATCACGCAATTATAATGCATTATTTTTTTACATCTTTGAAACTGTCACAATTAACAAAGCTCATTCCAGAAATGCAATACATGAAAATGAAGACTCTCACTTTAAAAATACTGAATAGGAAAATTCTCATCGATTTTCCCCCTCATTTTAAGATTACTGAAGAAGATAAATCACCTTTTTGTTGGACAGCACCGAAAATCAAGACCTCTTCAGTCATTTTTTCCTTTGGATTATATGGAAAATGAAAAGCTATCACTGTTCCATAAGGAAACAAACTAAACTAAAAATCACTGTTCCTTTCGGAGGATACCAATATTGAAAACTGTCAACATTGTTCCTTTTTTTTCAATGATAAGCTAATTGAAAATGTCACCATCTGGAAGTTTTGTGGTAAAAACTAACTGAAAAACTCTTCAGTGTTCCACATGACGCTGTGGCTTCCACTGAAGATTCCTTCACTGTCAGAAGGTAGATGTGATAGAGTTGAGCGTGTGACCTGTCAGTGGCGAGTGCTCATTGCTTGGGGGTGTGGGCATGCCCGACTGGCAGATATACCACTCGCTGAGGTTCGTCGAGTGATGATGATGGGGATGATGGGAGATTGGGGCGATCGGCGGTGAGGTGAGGGTGTCTTCGGGCGGCAGGGCGTCGCTCTCGTAGCCGGAACCGGACGTGCAACTGCCGGGCGTGTTGCCGGTAGGAGACGGTGATTTTCCGTGCACCTTCATGTGCTTCCGTAGTGAGCTGGGATGAGTGTAGCTCTTGTCACAACCACGAATTTTACAGTTATAAGGCTTATCGCTGGTGTGGACGTGTGAATGCTTCTTACGGTCGGAACTGTTGGCGAACCTGCGGTCGCAGCCATCATACTCGCACTTGAATGGTTTCTCACCTAAAAAAATACATACAAAAGTTATTGTAAACCAATTTATTAAATTGTTTTAAACACCAAGAATATGCGCTTGTGCAGTGCATTCTAGAATTCTATATGAGTTGTGCAGGTATTTTTTCTTTAATCTTCTTTCGTGTTTTGTAAATATGAATGAAAAGATATACCCTTCCTAATAATTAAGCTGATTTGAATTTATCCTGTCTGCGTCAGTGGTCTTCAAACTTTTTCGACTCATGGAACCCCTTAGAGCTACAAGGTATTTTGTGGGAATCCCATTCCACACACTCGCACACATACTACCTATATCACTACAATATATCTTACCATAATATTTGAAGTAGATCCACATTTTACAGCTACTTTAATTATAAAAACAATTTAAAAAACACTGTATTCTTTGTTAAAATTTTTTAGCAGACGTAATTTACAAATTAATTTGTGCTCCGGGTATCACTACCATTCTATTATGTTTAATGACTAGGATATGTGTTGGAATTTTACGACACAAACTGTCGAAGTACAGGTCTATTGAAATTTTCTGCAGTCTTATTTCATATTCTGTATTTAATTTGTTTTTGTAGCTACTCCCATTGAGAGAAATATTTTTCACTAAAATACATTGTTCTAAATGGCATTGTTTACAGCAATGTGAGAAATCCCAAGGAGCTGTTCTAGTTTAAATTTAGAATTTAATGCCAAATCTGTTGATAAATCTATATGTCTTTCCTTCTGCTTCATTATAGGTATTTTTTAAGTAAATGATAAAAGGTGCATTTTCCATTAGAAAATTATCTAGTTTAGTGAAACATTATACGAACGAGTATTAAGTTATTTCGTGGAACCTGGGACAGTAAACAATAGGATATTCATAAAGAAAAAACTTTAATATTATTTTATTTTATTATAATAATAAAAGTTAAAAAACATTACAAAATAAAAAGCATTGTATAAATAAAAATTTTCTGTTTTAATGACTGGGATGAGTTTCAAATTCTTGTGGTTATACAAACTATATAGAGAATCTATTTTGCATACAAATTTATAATATTCTTTTAAATTTTTTATTGTGACTCGTAGAGCCCCTGGATAGGCCTTGTAGAACCCAGGGTTCCATGGAACACAGTTTGCCGACCACTGGTCTACAAACCAGTTTATTTAACCTTTTCCCTTCCATTTGTTAATATTGGAATTCTTAAGTGAAAAAGTAAGAATAAGATACAGTAAAACACAGCATATGTCTTAAGCTTTATTTTATTTATCGCAGCATAATTTTTTCTTTCTTTGTGTAACATTTGTAATTCAAAATTGAATGAAATGAATAAGGCCTCATATACAACTTTTCAGGAAATGGTACGGTAAAATTTTAAATAAAATCAGAAATCTCTTTGGATCTAATGACATTTTCAGCTTTTAACAATGCATACAATTTTCATAAGCTTACAAAAAGAAATTTTATACCCATGCAAGTGTTAATTTAACTGCAATTAATATATAGTGGAATATAATGCAACGGCTATTATAGTTCGTGAAATTGATATTAAGAACGAAGTAATTATACGAAGAGCAAATTTTAATATAATTAAATTCAGAGAAAATATTTACACTTTTATTTAGATACCTTAGATCTAAAAAAATTAGCATGAATTGCATTCATTGTTTAAATTTGGGAAACACAAATTATTTCATTTATCATAAATGCACCATTATATAGTTAAGACTGTTTCCATTTCAGGTATGAAATAAAATGCTTTTTTTCAATTTGCAACTCATTATCAATATTTTAAGAAAAATTTCGCGATTATTTGCTTTTACCGTAGATAATCATATCTTGATAGCTCATAAAATTCAGTGGCTTTTTGCAGATAAATTGAATGAATTATGTATACAACTAAAATGTCCTTAATTGAAATCTGAATTTTTCTTTTATTTCTAATGGGTCACCGATTGCTGTTTTACCATTGCAGACCTAGTACATTCCCCGGAAGCTGGTATCTTTTTTTAGTGCGGCACCCTATAGGCGGATACCAATCGCCGCAGGTAATTTTGACGTCCAGTTTCCTCCATGAGAATTATAGCGCATAATATACAGATTATCCCAAATTGCTCATGTATTATTTGAAAAAAATGCACTGTATCAAAATGATTTTTTTATTTGAGCATTCAAAAAAAAAATTCTGTTATATTTTCGGCTGCTTAATAGACACCATTCAATTTCCATTAGACAAGTCTATGGTAAGCTCATTCGAGTATGCAGTTAAAAATAAACTGCTATATTAACTAAGCTAATTATGGAAAGTGTTAAAATTTAAAATTATCTTTATTACTTTTAATGCTTAAGAAAGATCACAATGCTGTTCATAACTTTTTAAGGCTTTACAGTTTATTGTTACAGACACTATCATTAAATTAGAGGAAATAACATTAAAAATATCGGATGAAAAGGGCAAAGAATTATTTTAAAGAAAATACTTAAAATGGAATCTTTTACATATTTCTCTCAATTAAAATGTATTTTAGGATTTTTATAAGTTTTATTTCATATACGCATTTTATGGAGAATTAAAAGATTTTTGGTAGAAACAATGATTAACAGTGAAATAATGTAATATGGTTTTGATAATTTATTGATAAAAATATCAAGTTTAGATACATTTCAAATTTGGGATTTGTGCAGAGAAGGAATATCAAGGAAAAATAAAAGTTGAAAAGGCATTAAATATATGCTGAAATCTGAAATTCTTTTTACTGGAGACCTATAATGAGAGTACAGTATTTAATATAGCTCAGAGGGTCTACGAAGTGTTTGACTAAAAGCCATTCTGTAGCTCCAATGCAATGTTTATCCAAATGATTTATTGATTTTAATTTTAATTTGTAGTGTAAACAATCTTACCGTTTGCTGAAACAATAAGAAAACACTACCCATTTTAATGAATTTCTGTAAATAATAATAATAATAACAATAATACTACTAATAAAAATGAATCAAATTTGAAAATTATTTAAAAATTATTTTCACTGCCTTTTAAGTTTCTTAAATGCTTAGTTTAGTTCTATCACTAAAAAAAAAAAGATTTTTTCCCTTCCACCTGAATTAAAAATAGTAAATTTTCTTCTTCAGTTACGTGCTTAAAGTTGCTTGATTTTGCCTAAACAGCTTTCATTTTGTTTTCTAAGATAAAAATTGGAAGGAAATTTATAATTTGAAATTAGCAAAAAATCCTCTTAAATTTGAAAAGTAAATAGAAAACACTCGCAGTAAAAATGATCATTAAGAATATATCATAGGGCTTATTCTTTATGTATAAAATGCAAATAATTGCTTTTCTTATAAATTTAAAATTTCTCTTTTTTTATATTATTTCCA
The DNA here is from genome assembly GCA_019973975.1 of Trichonephila clavata. Taxonomy (NCBI): domain Eukaryota; kingdom Metazoa; phylum Arthropoda; class Arachnida; order Araneae; family Nephilidae; genus Trichonephila; species Trichonephila clavata. Next base: position 104,000 of record BMAO01039295.1, on the reverse strand, counting down.
TTGTAAATTACATTTTAAATTTACATAAGTTATAAACTATAAGTAAAAACTTATTTTTTTAAAATTTATAAATGGAACAACAAAACAATAGAACGCAGAAGAACAATTTAAAAGGATCGGGTCTTTTTAATTCCAAGTTATATATGACGTAAATCTCATTAAAAAATATTGTAACTTAAGCTGTATATCATTGGTTAATAATTTATAAATCTAAAAGCACCTTTTAATCTAATTCATTTATAACTTCTATGTAACAAATAAAATCATCATTTTCAAATAATTTTTATGCCTCTAACTAGCTTTCTTTTTAAACTTTCATGAAAGTTATTTAAAATTTTTTGTTCATTTAACGAATCTCTTTCATCTAATCACTCAAATTTATAAGCATTAGTACACCAAGCTTGAAATTTTGACATCCCATCCTTTTACAAAAAATATACTTTAAGGGGAAAAGAAAAATGTATTTCACTACTGAAATAATAAAATTCTTCTTTTTCAGAATTATCATTCTTTCAAAAAAAAAAAACAACATAATTTGAAAATGTAAGTATGACCGAGAAAATCTGTAAATTCTTAGTATGGAAAAGCAACTAAAACGATACATTTGAATTTTTTTAAATAACAAGATTCATACTTTAAAATAATTCTTTAGAATGAAAGCTCTTAAGATAAAAATTTTAAACAATAAGCACATATCGCAATAAGCGCATTTCACTTTATTTATATGCAAATGAATAATTTGACATTTTTTTACAATATTTTTAGGCGATAATTATATTTAACTTATAATATTTAAAATAAAATCATTATGAACTCATATTGCAACTATCCACATTACTCTTTTAAGAATTACTAGCAAAAAAGATTTTGTTACATGATCAGAAGAAATAAAAAGAGCATATGGGGTTTTAAATTTTAGATAAATATATCTAATCTAAAATAAAAATTTCTTGGATGGAAAGTAATTTAAATTGTATTAAAAATAATACTTTTTTCAGAAGTGATCTTCAATTGCACACCCTTTTCTACAATTACCTTAGCCTCTAAGTCTTCAGTTTTTTTTACAGCAAACGCAGTGTTTTCTTAAGAAAGGGCTGGCCAACCCACGGCACGCGTGCCACATTGTGGTACGGTGAAGTTGTAACAGTGGTACTCGAATATTTATTGATAAATTTTAAAAAATTGAAAATATAACAATAAAAAATATTTTTTACAATTATATTGAAATTTGGTTAGCTTAGACAAAAATAAATAGATAACACCCACAAAATTTATTTAAAATACACTTAATTGAATTACAATAGAAAATTATCATGTATTGAACACTCCATTGTGTTCGCCGGTTTTCCAAACCCCACTCACACACATTAAATTTCAATATTTGAGGGAGTGTGTTTCAAAATATCTGGAAGAAATAATGAACTGCCCAATGAGTTCTTGCAACTCTAGAACGAAGATTGGCTATGAGATTTAGCTTTTCCTATCAATATTATAAGTCATCTAAATAATTAAAATTTACGATTATATACAGAAAAATATTAATTGTTACCTTAGTTGATCATATATCTTTTTGTATGAATAAACTTTTGCTTTTTGTCTTGATTTTGGAGTAAAAAGATTAACACATTTCTTATTAATGTAGGAACTATTTACGAAAGTCTATAATGTTCCGAGCAATGAAATGTTTAAAATTTTAATATTCATTTTGCAGGATTAATTCAAAAGTAGGTTTGATGGCTTTCAAGATGATAAAAGAAAATACTCATATTTTCATAAATACCTTTTTAATTTCTATGCAAGGCGTTAATTGTTACTCTCCTGATATCCAAATAGAAATTATTGTCCTACAACACCACTGAAATGCAAATGTGAGGAATTTATTTCATTTTTAAGTGATCCGAATTATACTGAATTTTGTAAATTTGTACCAACAAATAATTTTTCCAAATTTACACTATTTGGTTGTAAGATATTGTTATACGGTTTGGATCAACATATGTTTGTGAACAAATATTTCCTGTGATGAACATAATAAACTCAAAATATCGCTCAAAATTAACTGATATGCACTTAAAACAATCTATTTTTATAAGCATCTTCAAGAATTAATCCTAATATAGATGACTTGGTAAAAAATCTATAAGTTCAAAAACCACATTAAGCAGTACTGACTTTTTAGTAATAATTTAGAATTAAATGTTTCGAGTAACTCATTTCCATTTTATTCCTAACATAGCTAATCGAACTTATAAAAAGTTTATTAACAACAAAACCTAAGTTTGTTTCTTCTGTCTCATTTATTATATTATTTTTTAAATGTCCACTCCTTAGACTTGTATAAAAGATACTTTATTTGAGTAAAAATCGTATAATAAGACTATAAGTAACATTTTTTTAACCTTTCCCATATCTTTTTTTGTTGGAAAAGTTTAATTATTTTTTTATCAGATAGTGGCACTCTTCCCAAAAAGGTTGGCCACCTCTGTCTTAAGACAATCAGTTGCCGTTACAGTTTGATAATTTTCGATATTGTTTGCTGAATCAGAAACGAAAGATAAATGATGATCATAATAATAAACCACACGAATGGAAGAAAATCTGATGACAGAAGTTTTTGACTGATGACTATGTTGGTTTCATTAGAAATGTCAATGAATTTGTAGCCAGCAAATGAAAAGGGTGACTGCACCGAAGTAAGTTACAAATAAACGGATTGGAAGATCGGGCGAAATGGAGCATAATGCCAGGGCACATAGGAGGCGTTTCAGTCTTTCTGACTCAATTCCAAAAAGATCTGAACCATTTATTGTACTAAATGCAATAACAGTGACAAATTAGCTACGTAAATCTGTGACAAATGATCGAATGGAGACATCTGGATGAAGAAGTACTGGGTGAAGATTTTGGTCCAATGGGATGAAAGATATGGGATTACAAATGACGCTGTGGATGTGGGTAAACTGTAAGCTCCTAAATAAAAAACTGTTCTGTCATTTTGAAACCTCATCATAAACAATCACAAAAGAAGGTCAGTTAAGAGGTCAAGTGCCCCAATTTATTTCTACTTTTCTTTCTTTTTTTTACGTTGAAAATATTTTCTACTTTACGATTAATCTGTTTTTCTTGCTTTTTGTTCCACAAAGTATATAGTTTTGCTTTTCATTGTTCAGTTTGACAGTGCAAAACATGTTTTTCAAGTTTTAAATAGCATTTATTGAACTAAACACTAAGCAGGAATTTTGAAAGAATTTTTTTTTGTTTATATGTATTAGTTATTTTGTAATTATAATAGAAATTTCTTTTGATTAAACGTTGAAAAACTTCTTCATGAAAAAATACTTTCTTCTGTACATGAAGTAAAATTTGTTATCATTTAATTCTTAAGACATGTATTCACTTCCTTTAAGATATGCTTCGTAGTATTTACAAATGAAAATTTTGGTAACTCAGGTGAAAATATTTTTTCAAATTTCCTTAACGTATTTGTAAAATAATGAGAAATTTACTCTTTTTTCAAGGGGAAAAAAAAACTCAGCATAATTTAATTTTTTTATCAGTTCTATTTCTTTCAGCAGGTTAGTTTTTATTTCTCAAAGATTTTACAACAATATAAGAACTGAAGGAGCTGTATCTTCTAATAAACCTTAATAAACCTTTTTACTAAGCAATTGAGGAGAGAAATGACAGATTAGATTATGAAAGAATTACTGGAGAGAAATGCTAAATTGGAATGAAATTGCTTGCAGAGATATTATAATTCCGTTATCAGCACGAGCAGGGAGGGACAACCTTTTTGGGAAGAGTGTCACTATTCGATAAAAAATAATTAGGCGTGCCACTTTCAACTTTTCCAACAAACAAATATGGAAAGTGAAAAAATGTTATTTATATGTTTATTATGGGATTTTTACACAAATATCAAATTTTTTAACGCGTCTATGTAGTCAAGATAATATAATAAATAAGACAAAAGTACAAACTTAGGTTTCATTGTTAATAAACTTTATACAAGTTAAATCAATTGGGTTAGTTATAAAATAAAAATGAGCAATTAAAATCATTTAATTCAAAATAAGTATTAAACGCTCAGTACTTACTTAATGGTTTTTGAATTAGTACTTTTTTTTACCAAGTCATCTATATTAGAATTAGCTCTTGCAGATGCAAACGAAATTAGGTTATTACAAGTGAACATCAGCTAGTTTTGAGTGATATTTCTTTCATGTTCACAGCAGAAAACATTTATTCACTAGCATATTTAGATACACATTTTGAGATTTTTTGTCTAAAACAACCCCAATTCAATTAAAATTGCAAAAAATGGTTATTTACTTTTAAAAGTTTTTAATTTTGAAAAATGTGTGGTTGATCTTTTAATTTCTAATAAAAAAAATAGTTAAACTTTTCAAAATTTTTAAAATTTTTCAGTAAGTCTTCGCTTGCCACATTGTGGCATGCGTGCCGCGGGATGGCGACCCCTAAGTTAGAGTGATATGAAGTATCCTGACAAAGCGCGTACTCACAAGTGATGTTTGGGGATTCAAGCCTTTCCCATAGACCAGTGATTCCCAAAGTGGTCTATATAGATCCCCAGGGGTCTATGGTGACCTGCAAGGGGTCCATGCGAGTGAAAAAAATAATTTGGGGGTCCATGAGGTGTAAACGGGGGTCTATGATAGTGGTCCTCATTAAACCAGATCATGACGTTAATCTTTAAAAAAAAGTTTGATCTACTGGAAACCAGATTTTACCAATTTAACATTTACTAAATTTAGTGAGGTTAGTTTGTTGTTACTAGGTGACAACATAAATTTTATTAATACAAGGGCCATTTCAGCATTTTTTTCCAAAGTTAAGCTAAAGAAGTATAATATTGGACATCGCGAATTTTTTCAATTTGTCACAGTCTGTCAGGACATTTTGACCTACGTTTAACATTTAAATGCCCTTACTCAGATTTTGAAACTAGGTTTGAGCTTGTTTTTTTATAGTAATACAGCAATAGACAATGATTTCAAATAGCCACTTTGAAAAAAAGTGTCATATTGCAATAGGAACCGATCAGAATAGGTCCTAATGAAGATCTTAAAATAAAGTTTAGAAACGGATGTCAGCAATTTTGGCTTTAAAAAGACATACCTGATATTTGTCATAAATTATGGAATATCATGAGAAAGTTTTTAATTGTGTTTTTCCTTGTTAGAGGGAGTTTCACTGAATTTGACAATCTCAAAAACAAAAGAAAGGAATAGAAAAAAAGATGTGGACACTTACTAACAAAGGATGGTTAGGGTTATGCCTGACAAGATTGATATTAAATGTTGAAATTTTGTTATTGAAGCACCAGATTCCTTCCTCTCTTTAAAGACATTTGTTGATTGTTCAGTTATTTTGTGTAACAGTTATTTTATGTATTGATTTGATTTTAATTCATTAACATGCACTTAAGTTTTAAACGCAGAACTGTACTTCTTTACAGTTAAAAATTTAATTTTTTGAAAGTAGTAGCACCAACTATAAAAAAGACATTGAAGCTGATAATTTGCAAAAAATTAATATTAGGTAGGCAGGGGTCTACCCAAAACCGAAAAACATGGCAAGGGGTCTATGAGACAAAAAAGTTTGGGAACCTCTGCCATAGACCAACAGGTTTTTAATTTTTAGCGCACAGATTACATGTCAGTGTTTTTGTATCTACGGGTTTCTTAGAATATACCCCCCCCCCTTAAAAGAAATCTGTTCACGCCACTGTATCTGGATATAGATTAAAAGTTTGCATATTATTCTCATTAACGCTGTATTTGCTTTCTTTTCTCCTAGAGTAAAGCTTTGTTTTCTTATTCTCCTCAAAGTAAAAGTTCTTAACACATTTTTGATGAAATAAAAAAATACTTCAAATTCTCTTAGTCCATTTTTTTTAACTTTCTGTCTGAGCTTAAGATACTTTTTTTATGTAAAGAGAGAGGTAATCAAAGTAATGGTTTTGAAAAATTTCTCGCTTTTATCTTATACGTCAACGGGAACAGTTTAACAAGAGTTAGTATTTCAGAAATTTAATGATTATCATTTTCTAAATGCTGTATCTGTTCTAATTAATAACACATACATGTTCATTATGCTGGAGAAAAATATCCAGTCATATTCAAATAAATTAAATACAGCAAAACTGATAGCAATATTTGATTACTCTGGCTATAATGCTAAGCCAAAGATATAAGGAACATAATAGGGAACTATATAATTAATGTTAAAGCTATTCATGAGTATTAAAATGATTATTAAAAACTCAAAATAATACAAAACGTTCTAATGTCTTTCCTTATCTTTTCTTTTTAAATTGAAATCCTGTTTAGTTGCGTATTAATTTATGGTTTGCTTAAAAATTATTATCAAAAATTAATTCCGAATTTTCAAGTTTATTTAATGTTAAATTCAAATAAACGAGCAAGTTTTGAGATACTTCACTGATGTAGTACATATATTATTAAGTTTCATAGTATTCCAAAGAAAAAAAACTATTTTATTTTATCTTAAACTTTTATGAATTCCTACACTTTTAATACATATCTTTATTTGCTATTTGCATAAAATGAAATTTGAAAAAAAATCAAGAAACCGGACTGAGAAAGGATTAGATGCAGAACTTTCCATTAAATAATTCACAATAACAGTAGAATCGCGGTACTTCGAGCTCAACAGGAATTTCGAAATATCGAAATACTCAGGCAATCAATTTTACAAAAATAAATTTATTAATTAAAATGTATATAACGAAAAAGAATTTAAATAAATCGAAATCAGTCAACGATTATTTTCACTCTGTATTGTGAACTAAACTATAAACAGCTTAAAGCATATATTTGTTCTTGAAGCTTCAGGATATTTGTTCTGCAAAATCTGCGATTTTTTTTTTCATTTGGTCGAATTTATGAAAAACTTGAACTATCGAAACCTTACTGTATAACTATTGAAATATCCATTGTTGCGATAGAAAAGAAAATCAAAAATTATATATTTCTAATCAATCTTGAACTTTTAAAAGGACGGAAAAAGCTGGGTATTGTCCTAATTATTTTTTTAAAGTGTAACAAAATGGTATTAATAAAAGGGATATAAAATATTATATAAACTATTTAAATAAGTAAATTTCACAGTTTTCCTTTCCCTTTAATGTCGGAGAAACATATTTTTTCTCTTAGAAAAAGTAGTTCGCACGAGTTGCCACATAAATTTCACAAAATTTTAAACTGTTATTCGTAACATATAAAAAAATAACAAACCTGTAGATAGAATTTAAAAAAAAACATTAAAGAATGAAAATCAATTTTAATAAAAAAAAGTAGAACTGCATCGTAAAAACTTTCAATTGGTACGTTCCTTTTATATAAGTATTATAAAACTCAATGAAACTATATATATTTTTACTGAGAATGCACGCTTGGCAACAATTCACTAGGTAATAGGAAAGAGATATAGAGGTATATAAGTCACACATTCCAAATCGTAGTTATTCAAATTAGGAAGGTAATTCGTTTTTATTAAGATGACTATTTATCTCATTAAGAACAAGTCCGTATCAGAAACACCTTGCTATTGTTGAAGTGGCTCAGTGTTAATACCATGAATAATTGAGCATAAAGATTTTTGCATTCTATCACAGAGGTAATTGAATGTATACTTATTATAAGAGCTGCGTGTTGAAGATCATTATGGAGAGCATGGTTCATGGAGTCTAAATTCCTTCATCATACAGGGATACATTTATACTGGAGTATTATGATATTTTTTTAAAGCAAAAAATCCCTAAGGCCTTTATATAGTATGCTGACATCCTTTTTCTTAGGAACAATGAAAAAAAATCTGTCTGTATATCCTAGTTTCTTGATTAAGGTATCCGACTACTTGCGACAACTTAAAAAAAAATGGAGATATGGGTGTTTTTTTGGGAGGGCTTTTAGATTTGTTTAGTACATTTTAAGAAAAATATGCTAAAATTAAGAAGAGAAAAATAAATTATTTACTAAAATGGGGAAAAAATTGGTAAAAATTTACAAAAAATAACATAAACGGGGCCCAATCTGTATCAATTCGATTAAGACACAAATGAGTATAGATATAAATCCGTTTATAAGGAACTTGCATTTATATGACTTTAAAAAGATCGTTCATTGACTAATCATAGGCAGTGCAACACTTTTTTTCCATTTTATACTAACAATGGAGGGAAAAAAGAGAAGCCCAAATATTGTCTCCAATTTTTTTTAATTGGATGAGATTATTAAAATCCCTCCCACACTTTGCTTTGTACCATATTTAGAAGTATATTAAAAATAAAAGTGAATATTTAAAAAATTTTCCCATCTACAAGTAGAGTATTTAAATTTTTAAAAAGTAAAAAACATCTTAAGAAGATTAAAATGAAGAGATGTCTTACATTTTTTGTCTCAAGAGTTTTAAAATCATTTTAGATTTGAATGTCGTACTTCAATTTTTTGCTAACCGATGTTGAAAAGTTAGATTAACTCAGCATGATTTGGAGATTCATATCGATCAAGAGAAAAAATAGTTCTCCATAACAGACACATATATAAATTTCAATTTAAATGTATTGCACATGTAATACTTTCATGTTTATTTCTCCGTTGCAGTGCATCTGATTTTGCTTTTTATGTGCTCACAATATCTTTTATTGCCATACTAAGGTTATATAGTATGACAATTACATTAGGGAATTCAATTTTGATTTGCAGCAATATATTAAATTAACAACAAAAAATCTAATTAAATATAAACATAGTTATTTATTACTTTGTTTTATTAATTCACTTTTATCAATTGCATATATTAATTTCTCAAATAAAAATAAAAATTTATTATAAGTATAATGTATTTAATAACATTTATATTTAATAATATTTAGAGTAACTGCCTTCGAATAATTAGTACTACACTAAAATAATAAATAATAATTAACATTTCTATAAAAAGATCCATTCAAAAAATAATAACTTGAGGGATATGAAAAGAGTTGATCACATTTATGGATAACAAAAATATTTCTCGTTTTCAACAGAAAATATTTTAGTTCTTTTGATTTTCGCAATATAATTTATCAATAATTAGAAGTGGATTTCGAAAATTATTTTTAAAATGGGCTGTGTTAAAATTTAAAAATTAATCAGTATCGCTGTCTTTTTTCACATGAAATCAAGGGATTTTCTGAAATTTTGGTAGATTCTCTGAAACTTTACATTTCCACGGCTTCACTACTGTGATTCATTATTTTTGTTTTAAGTAAAAGTCATTGATTAATCTTATTTTGTGCGTTGGTAAATATATGCTTGATAACATTTTTCCTTATATCGTCTTTATCATCTTTTTATTATCGTCTTTATCATCTTTATCTCTTTCTTATATCACCTTTATCATCATTCTTATTTATATAAAATATTACTTATTTTTTCCGCACCGGTCATATGATGTTTAGTTTAGTTCTAGCCAGTGGCACACACAAGTGGGAGGGTGTCCCCGGGTCCGGACCCACCCCTCTAGTCCCTAATTTTTTTTCGATTGATTATAATCCTATGCATATACCCTCCTTGAAAAATTCCTGTGTGAGCCACTGGCTCTAACCTACGTTAAAAAATATATTTCACATCAAATCAAGTTTCTTTGACGAATTTGGCATGTATATTTTGATTTATTTTCATATGCGTGATTTAATACTCCTAAACTTTTCAATAGATATTGTTAATATTAGGTATAATATTTAATATTGGGCTATTTTTTCTTATCAACGAATCTAAATAAATCTCAAATATCGATTACAGACTTAAGACCCAATTTTCATACATATAATCATAACGCATATGACTTATATTATGTCTTTAAAATTGAGAAATATCCACTCAATATGTAGTTTTTCACTTTAATCCATAATATACCAGCGGAACATATATGCTCCCAAAAACTGAAGAAACTGAATCTAAATACCGATGGGATTTTTATACCAATTCTAAAATTTACTGTTTGTTGTATTCCACTGATCTATCCCTCCTTTATACAATATGATTAGAATCAAATGTAACTAACTTAAAAAGAAGCTGTCTAACATACCATTGATAGTAGAAAAAGACTATTAGATATTCTCAAAAAAAATAATAATAAATAAAAAAAGGACGGTAGTATAAGTGATAACGCGTCAAGTTTTAAACTAATTTAGTATTACAATTGAAAAAATGAAATAACGAAATATGGAGCACATTCAGGGACGTCTTAAGGCATGGGCCGACTGGACCAGGGCCCTGAGCCTCGGCCTCAACAGGAGCCTCGTCTCGTTCTCAACTCAATCTTAATAAAATCATTATTCGAATAATTTTAAAGGTCAAATGTTATTCCTGGTTGTGTTCTCCAAAAAATTGGGAATTTCGGACGATATGTAAATTGGCTACATGTAATGACCATAGTCCACGTACAGTCCTAGGCCTACCACCATACACTATCGTTACTCATGCAATCAAAAGGATGCAGTTGGTCGAGCCGGTTTGTGCGATTGTAAATCATTCAGATTTATTTGTTTCGGGTTATTGTTTGTACGAGTATTTGACAACGTGTGCTATGTACTGTCTACTTTTAACGGTCATAGGTGGAGGGGGGCTCAGTGTCTACTTTTGAGTATGGGCCCAGGGCCTCAAGAAGTCTTCAGACGTTCCTGAACACATTTTATGCCAGAAAAAATCTGATGGATTCAGAAAGGAATTAATGATGCAATAAGAAATGCCATTAAAGATAAAATATAATATTAAGGTTATGTATATGTGGAACCTTTCTGTATCTGAAAAAAAGTTCGATTTGATCAGTGGTGCACACAGACTATTTATATGGGAGGGGGGTTAACGTTAAACAAACAAGTAGATGAGGGAGAGAGAGAGAAAGCGCTGAGGCACATAATCTTTATGTTAAAATTAAAAATCCCTTGGTGCACGAGAAGGTTTTGAATTCACAAACTCTACCCGTGTGTTCATCATGGGAGAAATTTAATATATTCCATTCTTTAACATAGAAGACAACCTTAAACAGTATTAGCCTAATTTAACGAATTCATCGATATCGAACATTATGTTCATTAATTAGGGGTTATTCGTTATATTGGGTTCCTAAAAATACAAATGTTTTGCCCTTACCTTTTGGAAATTCTATAATAAGTAATTACACAAAAAATATCCATAGTTAGAAATTGCACATTTTTTATTCAACAGCTGAAAGTACTATTAGCGAATAAATAAACTCCAGTTAATTGGAAATTTTAAAATACTGACTAACAGACAGATGTTCGACTAACTTTTTGATTTCTGACACGAAAGAGCTCTTTTTTGACTTTGTGCAGAAAAGAAAATACTGCGTTATTTACATCCTGCAGCATAAGGTCAGTTTTCATAGTTTCCAAACAATAAAAGGCATAAAATATGTAACAGTTTTGATAGAAGTTTCATTATTAATTTCTGCATCAGAATCTCTATTCATTGGCTCTGGCAAATCAATAATTTCCTTCAGTTGCACAGGTAGGCAGTCCGTCATCAAATATAGCATAATCGTTAAAATCTTAAGATATTCCCCACATTGTGGAGTGGATTGAAATAAGAAAGGGATTTCCTATGTTATTCAAAACTCACACGATAAGTTAAACACATGACTCGGCTACACCTGTAAAGTCTAACAATGATGCACACCCTTTCCCGTTACAATTTGATACTTACAAAAAAAAGTCTGTTCAGGACGAAAAGGATATATCTTTTAAGGAAAAGTTCAATTTTTTCTAATGAAAAAAATTTAGCTTGTGATGAACGTGCTGTCACGTTCATCGGTGTTTGAGGATTAGAATAAAGATCATCCATATTCAGAACAATTCTATTTTAATAATCTTTCACTAATTTTAATAACCCAGGGTAGGAAATGCACCTTTTATTAAGTATAGAAACAAAAAAAATGGTAGAAATGATACTTAATATTTAATTATAATTCAATTAACTTACTTTTAGAAGTCTGGCTATCTATGGTCTTAATTACCACAATTCCGTTCTCAACTATTCGACCTCTGGTCATTATTAACCTAATCCAACTTATTGACTAAATCGTTAATTAGCAATCTTTAATAATTCTTTAATAAATCATCGAGCAACTCTCGACTAGTTCACAGCTATTTTGCGCTAACTGTTAACTTCTAACTCGTAACCACTAACGCTGCGTATCTAAAAGTTAATACTTAAATATATCATCCTTCATTTACATAAACCGTGTCTTCTTCTTCGGGAGAAAGTTTTCAATAGAACAGCATTTAAAAGACATAGTTTCCTCCACGAGGATTAGTAAGAGGCTCGCGGATGGACCCGTTACAAGCTGTTGAAGTAATTCATTTTTTGGGGATTTATTATTCGTTAAATAGGGTTTTTTGTCTTCAATTTAATCGGGGAAACAGAAAAGCTCGTTAAATCGTGAAATTCCTTAAATGGGGGTTCATTAAATCGGGATCCGATTGTATTTCTATTTGAAATCATTTGACTGAACATGTGAATGACAAATTCTGCCTCTTTTTAACAGAACTCATCATCAAATATTGATTACAATCTGAGTTAAATCCCAAACACTAATTGCATAATCAGCTGGTGATGGAGACATTGTTCACACACAGTTTTAAAAACATGTTCCTCTGATAAAACTTATCTGTGACAATCCAGTAACGATTCCCAAGAACACGCGCCTTGGCTGTTTTTCTTGCTTTTAAGATAACTTCTCTGGTTCTGCCATCTTAACGATTAGAGTCCCCCGTGCAGTCAGCCACCTCACCACGAGATGGTCGATAACAAAAGCGACATGGCCCCTCTCGGTCACGGTAATAAATATCCGCAGAGTCCCCTCTGCTCAGAAAAGAAGAGAGAGTGAAGAAGCACTTGACCCTGAAGGTCCCAAGTCTTGATCTTCTGATACAGATGAAAACAAACATGCTCGTAAACAGATCCGGCCTGTGAGTATCTGAAGCTCTACCACTGGACAAACTTCAGCTAATAAGGTAGAAGGGAGGATAAGATGTCCAAGGTATATTTCTTCTTTTACGATTGCGAGATAGGATCTCTGTATTTTTTTGGAGGCACGCCCGCTCGAATTTCCTACCCCCACAGATCGACAAGTTCGAACGACTCAACTCGGAGACATACTTATTCCAGTGAATTATATATAGAGATATATATAAAAGAATCAAGACAGAAATAAAGGAAAGACATGGATAAATATCCTTTCTAATCCTTTTACGAGACGTTTGCAATTAAAAAAAGACAACTTAGAAATTTCATCACTAAAAAGAAGCTTGATTATGTTATAGAAATATTAAATGAATTGATACTATTTTTCTCTGATGCTTTTACAAAATACATTTGAATTGAGTACTTTATACAGCTTTAGAAAATGATGAAATATTATTAATTCATTTATATCGATTTAATTAAATATGCTGCTTATATAAAAATATTATTAATTCAACTTTTTATTAGGAACGTTACTTTGATGCACATAGTGTGAATAAAATACCAGATGATCAGTTATCTTTTAGGAAATGTGTAACTTCACATAAAAAAGTAATTAAGTATTAAAAAAACACTTCATTAAAAAAAGTTGCTCACTTCTTATCATTATCATATATGTATATAGTATTTTTTTAAATATTATGTTGTTACAAATTTTAAAAAAACTCAAAAGAGCAGAATACTAAATTCTTATTAATAGAAAAATAATAAGTACATTACATTGAAGAAAAATATCGGGATGCTTCTGAAATTGCAACTAAAAATGATTTATTCAATGTTTCTTAAAAGTTACGTATATCGGTCAGCAAAAAGTAATTTACAAAGCTTCCAAATAAATAAACATGTGTATTTAAATTCATTTGAGAACGATATTCAATCAGACGATTTTCATCTTCCTGAAAATCCAAAAATCTCACACTTCTTAAATTTCTAGAACACTTTTGTGGGAAGGATTTGTTATACTTTGAAAATAGTTTCCATACTTATAAAATAAATAAAAACTTCGCAACTTGGAAACATCACGGAATTAAATTTCCTCATAGCACTAAAAATAGTTTTCTTCGTAATACGGTACAGAAATTAAGCATTATTTTTGAACTCATGGAAGAAGAATTAAAATCCAATATTGAATTTATGAACTCCCTTATAAGTGTGATAATGTTGCAGTGCTGTATAAGTGAGCTATTGGTAATGTGTAATAAAACATTTAAAATCTATTTCCAATATAATAACATTTGAGTTTTAAAATAATCGATGAATGCATTGCAAAAAGCGAGTTCATGATACTATCAGCGCAAAAATTAAATGATTATTAACAACAGATGGTACTTAAAGACTGTCAAAAACTACCTTGTTAACTCATTTTAGAAAAATTAAAACATTCAGCGAATTCTGAAGAATTCTATAAGTCGGCTGAAAGACAAAATCTCACTCCTTTGAAATTCATTTTAGACAAAATGCTTCGATATAAAAAGTAAATTGTTTCAGTTTTCTCATGCTATATCTTATTCAGTTATTAACAAAAAGCATTTATTTAACAGCTTTTAGATATTTAACTCAGTATAGAATTATTTAACTCAGACTATTATAGATGAGAGTCAGGTAACATGGAATACCGAAGTTTTGGCTCTGTTTGTGGCTGCTAATGCGTAGGAAGACCTTGAAGTACCGAAAAAAAGACTCTCACAATGCTTTGAAGGGAGAGTTGACCACTTGTTGACATCGCTACAAAACAAAGTGTGTTTTACACTTTTTTCAAAAATCTTTGTAGGTAAGTTCTCAAACATTTTAATCTACTAGTACATATGTGACTTGAACATTAAAGTTAAGTATAATGTGTACTAGAAGAGAATTGTAGTTAGTAATACTGTGTGGTCGTTTCTTAGCGGAAAATATTTTGTCCTTCAGTTTAATGGTTCATTTTCCAAGATGACGTATCGGGTATTATGGAATCCTAGATATTTCGTAATACCCGACTCATTCCATTTTGATGTATCAGTTGTAATAGACTCCATACCATCAACTAAAGAATCAGAAAACAGACGCTGAATGTATCTTCTGTAATGGAAATTTCTCCGAAGATCAACGAGGAAAAATTTGGATTCAATGCTTCAGTTGTTTTCTGTGGGCTCCCCTTGATTGTACTGTGGGCTCACCTTGATTGTACTGTGGGACCACCTTGATTGTACTGTGGGACCACCTTGATTGTACTGTGGAACTTGTTTTTTTGTTTTGTGGACCACCTTGATTGTACTTGATGGGACCACCTTGATTGTACTGTGGGACCACCTTGATTGTACTGTGGGATCACCTTCACCATGACTTTTGTGAATAAATTTTTTCGAAACAGAAAAATCACTTTCGTATTCTTAAAATTATGTCTTTTATAGTTAAAAATAACTACGTTTTATGAAGTCTTAATTATAGTTTTCCAATGGTTTAAGCCCCCTATTCCATATAACCCGACTATTCCATAATTCCCACCGCTTACCATTTCTTTTAAGTAATTTTTCATAACAACACAATAAATATAGTTTTTTTTGACAAGTGATAATTCCTTACAATCATTTATTGTATATATCCATGATGATTTTGGTGACTTTTATCAAAAATCAGTAAAGTTATTTTTATAAATGTAAATTGTATTCCGTGATATCTGACTCTCATGTATATGTAACACTTTAAAATCTATAAAAATTAATTTATGATATTAAATGAAACGTGAATTAAAGAATTTCTGAATTTTGTTACGTGTTTATTCTTCAAATATTTGTCTTGTAAAAAAAAGTAACTACAGATAAGTTATAATAATAAACAATGTATATAAGGTTTAGTGAAAAGTAAAATTTAAGTAAGATAAGCATATCTATATATATGTATAAGTAAAATACTATGTAATAATATTGAGAGGGTAAAGAATAAAAAAAGCGATGCATTCGAGAATAACTTTAATGACTAAAAATTTCAGAAGTTTTCACAATTGCTATCACATGACTATAAACACAAATATTGGCTTGTATTTAGTAAGGCAAAATTCCTGGTTTATGTAAAGTTGGATTACAATTCAATAATTTTGAACTTATTAAATACTGGCTTAAGTAACAAAAAATATTGATATCAATTGTATATATTACAATTTTGTCTCATGAAAAGCATGTTAAGTTGTTTGATCATGTTGGGAAAAAATTTTAAGAAGCTTTTCAGTAATCAATAGAGGTTAATTGTAGAGCTCTATCTTTCGCTTATTCTTAAAGTTTTAAATAATTTTTTATAATTACATTATTTTTTAATATTTAAGATGATTTTCATATTAGAAGAATGTTTATAAGAAATCTAATTAATTTGAATTAATTATTAGGAAAGGCAGCAGGATATTATAGATATCTCAAAAACTAATTACTCATTCGTTCAAAAATTAAAAAAGATGTTATTAGTTAATTCACAATTTCCTATCCGTAAATGATTAAACGTACCACTTAAAATTGCATTGAGTTTCAGGAGATGAAAAGTACGAAAATAAAATAGAACAAAAAATTTATTTATTATTTGCATTTAGGGGATATATTCTACAAGAACATTTTGGAGAAAATTTCTCAAAAGACAAACTATGTAGAATATTTAGGTCAAATGACATTCCAAGGAAATTGTGTGCTTTTTTAAAATGATACTTGTATTAGAAAAATCAATTACCAAAATTAGTTTCAGGCTTAAAGTGTGGAGGGTAGGATGATTTGAAGAATGGAGGATCGATAGTTCGTTGTAAAGATGCCGTAATCAATTAAGAATGTCTCGAAAGGTTGCTAATATGATTTAAAGATAAAATAATGGAAACTCTGAGAAACGTGAAGTATTTTGCTTCTGGGTGCTCTTCGAGGTCATGTTACTGATTTGCAGATGGTTGAGAAGTTTATTAAAAGGCGCAGTTGGAGGCCACGAAAATCCAGTGACGATGTTATAATCGAGTAGTATGTTCCAGTCCTATTGTTCTTGGAAAAAGGATAATTTGAAAAGCAAAAAATGACTGCTGAAGCATGATAAATTCAAATGGGTGTCAAAGTCCTGAAAAGATGTGTCTTGGAAGTCAGGAGAGTAAGGTGCTAGCTTGATATCGTGGCTCAAAATGATGAAGTTTGAGGGCCATAATTTTCATGCAGTTCGAGAGCAATGTATCCCATAGTTTAAATTGTTATCATATGGACAGATAGAATTTCATGTATTTGGAGCTAAAGTATCTGACTACTTGCGACAACTTTTTTTTTTGTTGAAAAAATAGAGATATGGGGATTTTTTTGTGGTTTTTAGATTTGTTTAGAACATTTTAAGAAAAATATGCTAAAATTAAGAAGAGGAAAAGAAATTATTATTGCTAAAAGGGGAAAAATGGGTAAAAATTTACAAAAAATAACATAAATGCGTCTGTACCAAAAGTTTAGGAACAAAATTTCGATTTTTTAATTCTGATGTGTTGTTATGTTATTCATTTTTAAATGACCTTCAGGATAGATATTTTAGTTTTTACAAAAACTAAAGCACTTTATCTTAGTTATTTTAGGAAATTGCTTAAAAAACAGTGATTATATTAACAAAAGGGACTGTATATTTTGTAATAAAACGGTGATTGATAAATCTGAAGGTTAAAACACTTTTATTATTATACAGAACATATACAAAATATTTCAGTTAATTATTTTCAAAACCTTTTTAGCAATGGCTGTCCCCGTTTGAGCATTTTCAAAACAAAAAAAAACAAAACATTTCGAGTAAAACGCGTTTTAAAGTATGACATCTTGCTTCAAGTAATGGCATCTGCTTTTACTAAAACGCTTGTAATTTTTGTTCCAGTGAACGGAAAATAATAAAACTTTGTTTTTTTATAAAGCTAATAAGATGGCCAATAAAATAAAATCATAAAAGAATTTTGTCAATTTTTGGCAAAATTCACAATTTTAGCGTAGATTTCGGATACATTAGACTAATAAGAGAATATACTTAAATGAGCCTGTAAATTGACTAGCATTAATGGAATCGAAATTTCACATACCAAACCAGTAAAATATTTGTGCGAAGACACTTAATATTTCATAACAGTTTTGATCATTCTGCCAAGAAATGTAGGAAATTAATAATGAAGCATATTACATCGTTTTCAGTTTTGTATAGTAAATGATATAATTATTTTGTCATTTTAAAGCAATAATATGTATTCTGTACTGTTTTAAATTATTATTATTATTTTCTATCCTTTTAAAAGATAAATTTATTCAAAATTTATCGAATATATGTATTTGATTTTTATTGTTTAGTTGTTGAGATACTAATCCTATGACGTCATTATATTGCAGCTTTATAACTCTACCCTCATTTCTTTACACAATGAAGGTTTTTTGGATAATATCTTTTTTTTGAAAGAGTATAAAAAAAGAAAGTTATTGAGAGAGAGAAAAATTAATCTTTAGATCCTTTGTACAAGTAGACCTCTGACCATTCTTAGTTTTCGTATTTTCTTAATATTTATTTCTCTTTTAGAGTGCTTTCTTACAATTGTAGCTCTTGTCTTTACTAATAAAAATGACACCAGAATTCTGTTTTTATTTTAATGTGGACTACGATATTTTTTCCGATGTAACACCAGATGCCCCAATTTCTTTTTTGCTCTTTCAAACCCCGATGAAACACAAACAAAATTTATGTTTTTGAATTAATAATTAAATATTAGTTACTGCAATGTTTATTTTCATTCATTTTCTTTCCTATTGCCATGCTTTTCTCTTTTTAGAATCTTTTTATCATCTCGAATCTTTTCATTCTCATTTAATTTAATCACATTTTTATGTTGTTGTATTTAAGATAGAGATATTATGTCTGAATATTTTTTCTGTATGTGTTAATTATAGTAATATTCAAACAATGAACTTGTAGAAAATCGGTTTTGTTGTTTGAAAATAACTTTCATATATGTTAGCAATTTAGATATTTAAAAATGATTTGACGCAAAATCCTTCATGCAAACACTTCATAAATTTCTATCTTCTGATACATGGTCTATTTTAACATCAAACGCGTTCGTAAATCATATCATTTGAAGACAAGAAGAATTAATATTCAAGCAGTCCACACAGAAGGAAATTTTTTATAAAAATCTTTTTAGTAGATATTTTTATTAAAAAAAGACTAATTTATTTAATAGTCCAGAATTCTACATTTTCACTTTTTGTCAAAAATCGATATCATTTGGAGTTCACTCCCAACTGAACACTCTTATATAATCAAAATTTCAAAATATTACATTATCTAGAAATTTCTATAAAAATAGGCAAAAATATTTTACATTTTTGAAAATGTTAAGGCTTTTAATCCTGTTTGAACTCTTTTTGTGGGAATTTTTCGCCATTCAAAAGAACTATTAGTTTTTAAAGAGGGAAGAAAATTTAAAAATGCTGAAAGAAACCTTATTTTTCTGAAGAAGATTTCAAAACCACATTAATGAAATATTCAATAGTTATAACAGGCACAAAGAAATATTTCCTTATTTTCGAAAGAATTAAGCACAAAAAAAAAAGATGCTTAAATGCGCTACAACTTAGAACCGATTAAAATTTTCTGAGTAAATTTAAATTTATTTATTTATTCAACTTTTAAACCTATATATTTTTAGCTAACTTTTTTTATTCAAGTCTTGAAAATATTTCCAATCTGATATTTTCTCTTCAGATTCATTCTTTCACTTTAGAAGATGCTTTTTATACTTTTTTATTTTATGCGCTTTCCATTGATAAAAAGTTATCATGGTTTTTATTCAAAAGACACACCTGTGAGCGATTCTTTTTCTATATATATATAATATTTTTAAAATTTATAACTCTATTATTTTTAATTTTTCATACATTCCTTCTAAAATCTAATGTCTCCGGTTATTTTGCAATATACATATATATATACATTACAAAAATATATGCAAAATAGTTATAGTCCTAAGATAACTATAGTCATGATAGAATAAAGTCTTAGCCACAGTAGTACTAGAGCAAACTACTGGCCTTAGAAACCAGGATTGCAGGTTTAAACGAAGTTTTTCAGCCAGCCAACCTTCACCTGAATTTGCCAATACTCTGAGCCATAGGGAAAGTAAGAAATTTCTAGAGAAGAGTTTAACTATTATTATAAATAAAACCATAATCTATTAATGTAAAACGAAAATATTATAGCCTATAATAATTACTAGAATATTTTAAAATCAAAGCTAAAACAATTAGGTAATGACTTACCAACCACGTAAATATACATATTATGACTATTGTTATCTTAGGTTTATAACTCTTTTTTTTGTATATTTTTGTAATATATATATATATATTCTTTACAGTTAATATCCCATTTTAGTAGTCTAAAATGTACCCAATTTCCTATACTTAGCAAACTTTCTAATAATAAAAGTACTCTTTACTTATCTCTAGAAACTTTTTGGCATTTTTCAAATCTTGTTTTATTTTGTAGAATCCAGGCCATCAAGGCTAAAAAGTATTGTTTCAAAAAGTTGTATCGATAAATATCATCCTTTTGAACAAACTACGACTGATATTTTTTTCAGTTAAGTTTAAGTATTTTGGATGAAAATCACACTAGAGTAACACTTGAGCTATTAATGACACATCTCGCAACTTTGAATCGCAGATAAGTGACAAGGCAGACAGCGGAAAAAGTATCTTACACTCTCCCAGCTTCCACACTGCGGAAGTTGGGATCCTCACAGCTATCACACGAAGACTTTGAAACTTGCTTTATTTAGCATTCATGAGTTCCAATAATTTCCCATGATGGGTCATACTGTTGAATCCTGATTAGAACACATGCTTTGACTTGAACATCACCGGCTGCAAATTTTGTTGACAGTGATGACTCGATTACCATGGCCTTAACCCGTTACGGAACCATTATTAAATTTATAAATGCCTATTCTTTAGCATTTACAATGAGACCCCGATTTAACGAAACTCTATCTAATGATTCTTGCGATTTAACGAATTTTTCCCTTTCCCGATTAAAATGAAGACACCCCCCTCCTAATTAACTAATAATAAACCCTGAATTAAATAATTATTTCAACAAACAAAAAAAAAATGGATTTCTTATCAAATGACATCTTTTTTGCCGGAAACAGAAAAACTTTTCTTGTTTGTAGCAAATTTCAATAGCTAACAGTACAACCCATCCCATTATTAGACTTATCAGATGTTAATGAGTCATGAATACAACCTACCGTGTGAGTTCTGAATAGGTCAGGAAATTCATTTATCGCATCCCACTCCACAACGCAGAGAATATCTTAAGATTTCGCCATTTTCTTTTTTTCTTGAGAGAAGCGAGGTTTATTATACGTATGGTTTTGCAGAAAAATTTGTTTTTGAAAATTTTTGAAGCATGGCAGATTGTTGGAAACGAATGCATAGCGATTTTTATTCCGAAATTAATAATGAAAGTCCTATCAAAACTGTCATATTTTGTAATGCTCTGCGTTTCTACGTAGAGCATTAGAAAATATGACACTCTGAAAACTGTGAAAATGTACTTCATGCGGCAGGATGCAAAGGACGCAGTATTTTCCTCTTTGTATAAAGTCGAAAAAGAACTCTTTCCAGTCAGAAATCAAAAAGATTATCAAGCATCTTATAGTCAATATTTTATAATTTCCATTTAACTGGTATGTAATAAATCGCTTATAGCAGTTTTAGCTGCTAAATAAAAAAAATGCGCAATTTCTAACTGTGGATACTTTTTGCGTTGTTGTTATTGCAAAAGTAAGTGCAAAAAAAAAAAATTGTATTATTTTGGATTCCCAATATTACGAATAAACACGAACCGTGGGTAGCCTAGTGGTTAGACCATCGGACTCCCGACCGGAAGGCCTGGGTTCGATGCCCGATGCCACCAAAAACCCGCCGAGTACACTCGGAGTACGTGCTAATTAAATCAGTAGGTCTGAACGGTGTCGCCATCTATCGTGTTGTACCGAGCAAAATCGTACTGTCACCTTCATGGGGCTCAAAGCTTAGGCTAACGACAGGCGTAGATCTAGCCCGTTGCCTTGATGAATTTCGTGGGCCTCGATCTGACTACATCAGACAGGTGGCATAAGTAACAACAACACGAATAACCCCAAGTTAACAAATAACATGTTCGGTCTTGATGAGTTCGTTAAATCGGGACCCGACTGTATTTATTTTTATTTTACTCTGATTCATAGATGTACTTAAATTATCGTATTCTTCCTGAATACCACCTCTCGTGTAAACTTATTTTTTAAATGTTTTATATGTTTAGAATTAATAATCAGCCTAAATAATAAAAATTTCGATGTAAATATTGGGAATTACAATTAAAGATTTGTACGACGTCCTCAAGGTTAATATAAACATGCATTTAGTAGCAATTAAGAATTGCATAGGAAAATTATACGTAATTTATGTATCATTACTACTTCAAATGTCTATTCATATTGTCAACTTTTAACTTCCTGTTTTATTAGTCCTCTAAACTAAAAGTAATTGAAATAAATTAAACAGGCACTCTTTGAATTAATGTTAGTAGTTATATTTCGAGCATTAAAAAAAAGTATCCAGACGATGCTGTTATTATTAAGGAAAAGCGGATTATACAAAAATGATCATTACAGGCAGAAAATAAATGAAATGTTTTTTTTTTAAATCTCACTATGTAAATATATTTCTAATCCTTGATTTTTAAAGAGAAATAAACCCCCTCTCTTATCTTCAAATAATAAAAAGAAGAAAGCGTAGTTTTATTTGTTGGTCAGCAAATGGAGTGATGCCAGACAGATGGAATGATAGATATTTAATATATATCCAATATTTACAGATAATTAGTAGTACTTTTTAATTGATACAAATTCAATAGATTACTTGAATTTACTTGAAGGTGGTAATTATGGTTTTACAGTTTGTATCGAAAGTTTTGAAAGTATCATCGTCAGTTAAGCAAAACAATGAGTTGTGATTAAATTAAAGGAATCACAAAGTATTTATGATAAAAAAAAGTAACGCTCTAATGAGTATTTAAAGATAATGTGCTGTCTTAAGTTGTATCATGCTGAACATGTGTTTATGTGAAAAAATGTGTGATGTTAAAAATTGTGCTTAATTGCGATTGATTATTCTCTTGATAGATATTGAAACAAAAGTTTCAAGTGCAATTTCTATCCTAAATATTCAGTGGTGGTGGAGAAATTAATCACATTATTAAGAAGCTACTTGGGAAATATGTATGTACAAAAAAGAGTAATGAGACACCTGTGAGACTTTTTATTTTTGGGTGAAAGTAATACATTAGGAGGTATGTAAAATGTTTAATGCCACTTTGTTTAAATTAATATAAATATTTTAAATATTTATTAAAAAGTTTTTAATTGTGGCTGAAAACTTTTAAGTGTAGCATTTCAATTGATTTTTTTTTTTTTGCTGTTTGTAAAATTTTAGAGTATGCTTCATCCGAAATATAAGCATTTAAATTAATGATGAATATACCATTTTTATATAATTTTGTTTTTCAAAATAATCATCTAAAAATATAAGTTATACATACCAAATTTTCATATATATGAGAAAAAATTTACCCAGAAATTTTTGTGCCCCGTGTAAATGCTCTTTTAAAGAGTCGAGCTTTTAAAAAAGTGCAACAAAAAAAAAGGACATCTTAGAAGAGAGCACAACTTTTATGACATACATTTTTAATGATTTTTTCAAAATTCGCAAGTACACTTCCTCTTTTTATTTAAAAAAAAAGCAATCATAATAGAAATGAGATAATAACTTTCATTACATACAAAATATACACAAATGCCCTGAAAAATGGGCTTAATTTCTCCCTCTTCAAATATAAAACCCTCTTTTTTTAAGCACATTATATTATTTATATTATACTAATAAGAGAGGGGACTGATTTTGATTAAACACTCATCAACCCTTTTACACTATAGATTTTTAGTGACATGATTCGAAATTACAACTTGACATAGAAGTAACGCCGGCCACGAGATCGCGACAATGACTCAACTGCTAACACGATCTCTTTTCAGTAGCGCACACAAAAATCTCCATGGTCGAAAGTTCGCCAACTCGTATCATACCTCAAGACAACACCAATTGATTCTTCTGATTTTGTCAATTTTATTAACAAAAAACAGTAAAAAATAGATTGTTGAATTAATAATTAGCATTAATTAATAAAATGAAATTGTTAATTACAAGTACTTAATTAAATTTTTACGTTATATATATATGTAGGATTATCATCAATCGAAAAAACCTCAAGGGCTTTGGAGGAGAAGTCCGGACCCCCAGGACACCCCCTTGTGTGCGCCACTGTCTCTCTTCAAATACTGAACACATAATAAAATGGCATCAGCGTTATATACCGAGTAAAAAATATTTAACTTGTTTTTTACTATTGAAAAGAGTTTTTCTCCCTTCCTCTTTTGAGGAATCATCAGGGTGCAATCCATTCCTCCCCGTCCCTTGCGATGCCACTGATTCACATGTGTGACTTCGAAACTGGAGGTCCTTTTCCATTGTCTGCAGCCGCAGTAATCGAGTGTCTTGAGGTTCTAGGGCAGTGATTCCCAAAGTGGTCTATAAGGACCCCTACGGGTCTATGATGACTTGCAAAGGGAAATAATATGAATGTAAGCCCGTAAGCGAAAAAATAACTTGGGGGTCCATGAAGTGTAGATAGGGTTCTAATTAAACCAGACCGTGACTTTAATTTTAAAAGAAAGTTTAATCTAGTGGAAACTAGATTTTACCTATTTAACAGATTTGTTTCCTCAGTTCAATGAGGTTAATTTTCAGTTAAAAGGTGACAACATAAATTTTATTAAAACAAGGAATATTTCAGCATTTCTTTTCAGAATTAAGTTAAAGCAGTATAACATTGGAGGTTGTGAGTTTTCTCAATTTGTCACAGACAATCTGTCTGGACGTTTTAATCAACGTTCAGTATTTAAATGCCATTTATTCAGAATTTAAAACTAGGTTTGAGAATGCTTTGACTATGGTTTGTATTACCATAGTCACAATCAATTCATATGGTATCATTGAAAAAATATATTCATATTACAATAGGAACTGATCGGAATAGGCACTAACGAAGATTATAAAGTAAATTGTAGAAACAAATGCAAGCAATTTTGGCTTTAAAAAGACAAACCTATTAAGGAATATTGTGAGAAAATTTTTAATTGCTTTTCTTAGTGAGGAGTTTCAGCACTGTTGCCAATCTCCAAAACAAAAAAAACAAAAACAAAAAAGAAGAATGGGGGGGGGGGGTGAACTGGTCACTACTAACAGAGGAGGTTTAGGGTTAAACCTGAAAAGATTGATACCAAATGTTGGAAATCTGTTAGTGAAGCACCAGATTCATCCCTCTCATTAAAAGCATTTGTTTGTTGTTCAGTTAGCTCATGTATTAATTAAAATTTTAATCTAATTAATTAACATGTGCTCTTCTGTAATTTTAAGCATCATACTTCAATACAGTGAGAAATATAATTCTTTTAAAGTAAGTAGGTCTATACTAGCTGTCAAGCAGACATTTAAGTTGATAAATTTGTAAAAATTCAATATTAGGAGGTATGCAGGGGTCTACCCTTAACCAAAAAACATTGCAAGGGGTCTATGAGGCAAAAATGTTTGGGAGCCTCGGTTCGAGGCAATGATATTTCAGTACAACTTTATATTAGTGTCTTAGTTCTATAGAAAACCTATTTTATAGAGGAGCTGATGTACATAAAAGCTGATAGATCTCAAAGTCCTCGCGTTGATTTGGAATCTAGGAGAGGGGAGGAGGATTTAAGGTGTCCTCTTCGTCTCTTAACCATGGTTTAAAACTATGAGGTCATTGCCTCTTTATGCTTCTTCTGATTACTACGCTAATGATGATTGAAATCCGGAAGTTTTCTGTTTATCCTATGCGACATTAATTGTATATTTTAAGTTAAAATAAATTATATTTGAAAATAATTAATATGAAAGAAAAAGTTTGACAGAGAGTTATTAAAAGCCGTTTTTTATTGATTGCCTTACATCGAATTAATTATACAATTCGGAAATTCATGATCAACTCTAGATAAGGATTAGAAAATCCTTGAATTGAAAATAAGGGATTTTATTTTGAAATATTTTTCAAGAATTAGTTTACCGTTTTAAACTACAGGATTAAGTTGCTTTGAATAACATTCCTTATTGGAGGCTGTCTACGTCAAATATCACAAGAGGAAGCAATGTAATAATTGGATTAATTGGAAAAATTGAGTTCTTGGAGTACTCATAGAGAATATGATTATTACTCATAAAGCATTGAATATAGAAATTTGGTAAAAAAATGAATTTTGATTATTAAAATTAATCTAGAAAAGTATAATACACGATAAATAATTTGCTTGTGTCATTATTTATTAACAGTGATTTAAGTCATATTTAATATTAAAGTATTAATACCAATACTAAGGTATTTCATAATGTTGACATATAAAATCATGTTTTATGTGTTTACGTTACAAAAAGGTTTACATAAAAGTTGTTAATACTTACATAAAAATAAAAAACTTTTTATACAACTGCTTCTTTTATGTTTTCTCACTATACAAAGAATCCCATGTTTCACTCTCGAAAATAACATGCTACACAATTTTCTTTATATAATACTCGTTAACTTGGCAGACGACACGTGCATCTGACTCTTTTGAAAAGTAGACATTTTCTTTAAGAAGTTGGAAGTAAACATCTACAAAAATAAATCATAGCAGTGAAAGTGCAGGGAGACTTGGGTTTTCTGTTTTCATCGTAAAACAGATTTTTGTGAGCCTATATAGTTTATTATAAAACGCGATAAGGACTAAAAAATAATATATTTTTAAAAAAATCCTTGATAAGAGAGTAAGGTGACGAATAAAAACTATAAACTGTTGTTATCAATATTAATAATTAGAGAGTTTACCCAGATTTCCTTGTATGAATGTTCTTACCTTTTTAAGTCAAATTAAAAATGTTATTGGTTCATTCCACGCAAATAATAAGCTGTTCGAAGTTTTCTGTTAGTGTTTTTTTCCCCATTTTTATCCCATTTTATCCCCAGATATATAAATGTGATAATCAATTTAAATAATTTTTAAGCATATATATATAATATATATATATGTAATGACTTTTTCTAACTCTATTTCTCTATTTAACTGTACCCCGTTAAATCATTCCCTAGTTTTTTTGCATCTTAATCTAATTGCTCGCGCGCCTAATCTTAATCGTAATCTAATTGCTCGCGCGCATAATCTTAATCGTAATCTAATTGCTCGCGCGCATTTGCATCCAATCACGACTCCTGTTACAAAAGAGTCGTACGACCTTCACTACCAGTATAAAAATCGGAGCACACGGTTACGCAGCCCTTTTCGCTTCTTGTCTCTTGTCATCATGTAGTCTGCTGCAGCTAGTGTTTGTCTATTGTGTGTCTATTTGTGATTACGTACATCTATGTGTCGTCCTTGTCTTGCTTAAATGTTTTCAAGATGTATAATAAACAGATTTAATTAACCTCAAGAATGTTTCTTCAATATCAGTTTAAAGAATCTATTCCAACGAATATCGTCGTATTACATATATATATATATATATATATATATATGATGTACATACAGTTTGAAACTTGGTGTCATACTAATTCTTACATTGCAATGGGGACAGAGATAATATCGGCTTTTTTGGATTTCCTCTCACGCAACAAACTGCACAGTGCCTTGCCAATCCCTATTCTTTATCGAATATTTTCAAGAATCTAAATTCCTGCCTTCCTTGGAAAATTCCAGCCTTCACTACAAAGAAAATACCGGATGAGAAGTATTTTTCATTCTACTATGGACAAACTGCATCACTTAAAAAAAACCATCACTTCTAATCTCTCTATTAGAATGAAAAATATGTTCAAATAAAGGATAGAAAGAAGAAAATATCTATGTCCGTACGCTGTACGGGCAAACCAGTTGTGTCCAGCTTTTGGTAGCCCACACGGAATAAGAGCAAACCAGTAAAAGGGTTAAAGGAGTGAAATAGATTTTGGTGGGAACAAAACTATTGGCTAGTTCTCTTATTATTTTCACAGTATATTTTAAAATAATTTATTTGGGAAGTGACAGAAAAACATTATTTATACACTATGTTAAAATTTCTTTAAAATTAATGGTCAAGCATTTACTGAAATGTTATTTAAATTCTTTGTGATTCTTTTAAAATTATTCCTTAAATTATTGAGATAGAATTCTTTTCTGAGTTAGTAGTTTATTATACTATTAAAAAACCCTTTAAAACTGGATATTTTCAATAATTTCAATATAAATTCCGAAAATCTTTCATATTAGTTTTAGTTATATGTCTTTGATCATATCTGAAGACAGTCTGAAATCTTGGAAATTGGAAACACAATTTTCGGAAAAGAGAATCATGTAAAAGCTGTTAAGTCTCAATGAATGTTGCACTGAATCTGTACTCTTAGAAAAATAGACATGATACTTTGAAAGTTGATTTCGATGTAAAATCGAGTATAAAGTCTTCTGAATTATATCTGAAAATTCTATCCATCCAAACCTTAATGAGCAATTTATTTAAACCTTGATGAGCAACAAGGTAGGTTTTTTATTTACATATCGCAAGAAAATTATATGTTTATGATTTAGTGTGTAAGCTGCCGCGGGTCCTAAAATCATTTCACTCTTTATACAAAATTCTCATTTAAAAAGTGTTTTGTTACTTTTTCCCTCTTTCATTCCAAAAAAATTAATTAAATCATACACCTTACGTAAATGAATAATTTGTAATAAAAATTTCCAATTTCTTTAAAAATTAAAATTATTTACTATGTTTTAACTACATAGATAAATTTCTTATCGTTTATAGTTGTATTTTATAATTTATAATAGTATAACTAAGCTCTCTCCCTTTGTTTCCATTTTGCTTCTTTTTGTGGTTAATCAAATATTATGACGAAAAATCTATAGAACTTTAGGTGAGTTACTCTAAGAAAGCTTAAAAACCATTCTCCCATATTTCGTGGGAAATAGTCACTCATTCCAAGATACTGAAATTTTTAGCACATTCGTGATGAAATTTGGTAAATCCATGAATTTCATAATGTGTGAATTTGGTAAATTTAAATGACCTATTTATACTTTTTTTTCATTATAAGAGGAATATGTTATATTAATTTCAGAAAGGGAAAAAAAAGGAAAACTTAATGTAGAATATTTTTTATTGGGTTGCACTAGTCAGAATTTACAAACTTTTTCAGATATTTCTTTGGAAAAAGAATTTTTAATATCTTCGTGCAAACTGTCGCTTAAGTCAAAAGTTGATTTACCAAAATCACACTTATGATATAATGTAAAACCGGAACAGTAAAAAAAAAATTTTTTAAAAAAATGGAAGAGAAAAAAAAAAACCATAAAAATTTTGTATAATATTTGTATTTCTCTAGAGAATATCAAGAAAAATTGTTATGGCATGGTTATTAATAAAAAGAAAGAAGAAAATAGACTACAAAATGAATTAAGATGAAACCGCAAAAATTCGAGTTCCAGATTATTTAAGACTTAAAATGATTTTAAAAAATGCAAACGATAAAGTTTTGCAATACATATTTATAGAATTCTAAATGAACTATCATTTGCTTCATATTTTATTTAAACTATTCCAGTTTTAAATAAAGGACGATTCATAACCTTTTGTTTCAAATTATTTTACTTTCAATATGATTTGAATATAATTTATTTCAAAGATAATTGAAAAATAAGTAAAAAATTTTGCATGTTTTTGAACAAATTAAAAGCTTTTGTTTTACAGTTATACTTGTTTTTTTCTTTTAAATATCGCATTATTTAACGAAAATTATCCTCTTAAATAAAATAAATATTTATTGTAATTTACAACTTAAAGAGCATGCTTAAATATTTTTGAAAACTTTATTGACAATGATTCTAAGTGAACTACAAGCAAATTATTATTAAAAATTTAAAGTGTTACTTATCGCTTAAAAGTACACATAAAAGTCTTACAGTAAATGAAATATTAAATATTTTACAGGTTTGGTCATTATTTTATTAGTGTTTCTAGATAGTGGAAAAAATTTATTTTATGTAGAAAATAACTATATTTTTTAAAAATTTATTTAAAAAAAACATTGATTTTAAATGTAAAAAAAAACATACATATATTGATTTATTTTGGTACTTTTTGAAGAAAAGAAGGGGGGGGGGATTTACATAGCAAAAAAGACGTGCAACGTCAAGATATTTGTGAGTCATTTCACTTTATTTAATTAAAATTGACCTTTTTTAAAGGATGCAATTACAAAATTTCAAATATTTTTATTTGAATGCAGTAGCATCATCGCTTAGTTTTCTTTTTTTATTACTTTTTACTTTCTCTCATCGAAAGAAGATAAGTCTAATTCGAGGGGAAATAACCATCTCCAATCAGAAAGGAAAGAAAAAAAAGGAAGAAAGAGAGAAAGAAGCCATTTTGTTCTATTCAAAACAAAAGCTATATTAAATGATTCCTTTAATAAGCACAAGCTTTTAATTTAGAACCATAGATAGTGATTAAACAGATAATGATCAAAATTTGAAATAAATATATAAATAATTATTTTATTTTGAAAAGTAATAAAAATTAATGAAAGTAATTAGAATTGTCTTAGACATAAATGCACGTATAACTTAAATTGATGGTTTTATAAACTACATTTTTCAAATTTTAGATGAATTACTTAAAACCGAAAAATATTTTACTAGTTAAAAAACACTCTAAGATCATGATAAATCGGTATTGATTCCAAATTTCCTTTTGTAATCATGAAACCAAGATAATGTTTCCTAATTTTAGAAACATATATTCTCCCAAAGCTAACTTAATAGCTATCATTTCACACAAAATTATTCCAATTAACTACAATTTTATTCAAATTAGTTCTTCCATTAAAAAACAAACAATGCAAAAGTTTTTCTCTTAGAAAAGACAAAAAAAAGATTGATTTTTCTCTTTCAGCAACATTCCCGTCTTTTTTACTCTCTCTTTTAAATAATGCCACTTATAGCACCAAATATAAAAGCGAGAGATGATTGTTTTGTTAAAGAAAAGCACAAGCTTTAATTCATATTGAAAATTTACTTTATCACACGAAAGAATTCGAATATATTCAAATTCCTGCATTTTCTTTTTAAATAAAAATCAAGGAATTAGTTTCTGCTCTAGAATTTTTCCATTCTTTTTGGGGAAACACGAGTCATCTTGATTAGTACGCCACGGTTTGCTGTAAAAAAACTGAATAATATGCACTTTTTTCAGTTACTTTTCGAAAGAATTTTAATACATTTTCAAAAGAAACTAGAATGCATTTGGGAGGATTGTCAACCGAGGTTTATAACAATCGTAGACAATAGACAAAGCTTAAGAAAACTACTGTACTCTAAACCTCATTACCATGAACACAAATGTTATTAGTCCTATTGGCTTAGACAACGAAATGAACGCTCGCGAGTTTTTCTCATTTCAAAAAGTATTCTCGAAATACAATTCAACAGATTCGAGAAGATGCTAATGAAGAGATTTTAATTTAAAAGCGGTTTGTGTCCCCCTACTTTTAATTTAAACTTTAAGGGATTTTAGAAGATTTAAATTTATTAAGGACGTTTGTGCTGTGAAATGAATGTCGACCTTTTTATTTGCTATCTATTTATTTCCTCTGCGAATGCGTCTTTGCCGTTTCCTCTCTATTATTATATCATTTAAGTAATGCTTAACATGATATATTTTTTATAATGTGTGTTCCTCATAAAAACCATTCTTTTAAAAATTTTCTTTAAAATACTCAATGCATTGTCTTTTAATGCGTTGTATAAACATGTTGTATGTGTTGTAATTCTGTTATTTTAACACATAGAGTGTTGTAGTACAGTCTGATAACAATTTTTCCTCTTATAATATGATTATTTAAAAGAGCTGAGGAGCCTTCACGATACTTATAATATTTCTTCTTGATTTCGTTTCTTCTGAGTTTTAGAATAATAATTTGTTTTTCTTGTAGAACATTACAGTATTTCAATTGCATCGGGAGCAATATTATTGTTACCTTTACGCGTTCTATTCCTTTTTTTTTTCTTTTTCTACTTTAAGCTCTTAATTTTTCTTGATAAATTTATGCCTTTTGATTTTGTTTATTATTTAAAAAATTTCCACTTTTTATCATTGTTCCTTTTAGGTTTCTAGAGGATTAAGATTTCTTGAGGCTCTAAGGAGATTAACTTGAGAGTTAAAAACGCTATCAATTCTTTTATTTTAATTTTAATACATTATAATACAATTTATGTTAAGAATATGAATATAATTTATTTTTTAAAAAACATTCGAATAATAAGAACAGCAAAAGAATGAAAGCATTTTTGAATTATTGTTACTCCAAGATAGATAACTAAAGAAAATGAATTTCAGTTTGTTTCACAGATTGAATTTATCTCCATTAAATGGTAGAATGATATAATTAGGCTTAAAACTGTACCTTGAGAACTTTCTAAATATCTACTTCATACGAGTTATCAAAAAAAGTTTTATTGTTTAAAAATCAAATTTACTTGAATTCAAAACATTCTGAGCACTTTTATTAATGTTTTAAGCTAAGCCACTAAAAAAGTTAAATATTATATTATCATTTTCAAAAAAGTATCACGTGAAAATTTTTTAAAAAATCAATTTAATTCCAAAACTACCGACAATAATACAACAGGAAAGGTTTTATAAATTATTAATAATCTTACATTAACTGTCATTTATCTTTAACTCTTTCAAAGATCACAAAAATTTCACAAAGGAATTCTTAGATGTATGTAAATGATCAATAACAAGAAAAGTGAATTAATTATGTTTAATTTTCGTTTTCATGATTAAAGAGACTGATTTTTAGAAGCTTTACAAAATGCAAAATTTTTAAAAGAAGTTAAATGTGTATTTATTAGATCATAATTATAAATGCATCTTTAACTATGCATATATGATTCACAGCATAATTTAAAATTTATAAAAAAACATCTAAATTCAGGCCTAGATAACTATACTACATCCTGAAATTTAAACCCTTATTTAAATATTAAACTTTACGTATTCAAGCTGATGTTTAAAGACTGTATGTTTTATTCAAAATATTTACAGCCTACATTTTGATGAAAAGGTTCATTTTTAACTAATTAAAATTTCAAACTTTTCAGAACTTTTTAAAGATTTTTTTATCGATATCCGAAGTTTAAATTCTTGAAATGAAGTTGTTATAAAATATTACTTAAAAGTAAAGTTTGTAATTACAAACACACAAGTTAAAAAAGTACATTAATATAACTACCAAGTTCAGTACAAGCTCATAAATTCTTTCGTAGTTACCTAAACAACTAATAAAGGTACAAATCACAAGATCATAATTAAGGACTTGTTTTGATTAATAACTCAATTTTTTGTATTTAAGGTATAATTCGATTAATAGTATTTTCAGCAATTAAAAGTTTAGAATTCTTTGTTTTCTCCAAAATATTAAGCATTCTGTTTGTACTAGATCGGGGGGGGGGGAAGGGGCAAACTTTTCCAGGGCACGGGCTGTTTCTAATTTTTTCAAGATGTGGTGATCCACTCAGTGGCGTAAATGTGGTGAGCTATGAAAAAGGTCCACAATATTTATTATAACTTAATAATAAATACGGAATATTCACTTGCCTACATTACACACACACACACACACACACAAAGAACTTACACTTTGAAGACCACGTTTAAAGCAAAATGCAAGATACAAACATAATAATAATTGCCATAAATATAATAACACCAATTGATGCATTTATTATTAAACAATGCAAAATAGATTAAAAAATCATTTTCAACTTAAGTTAGTTCTTGTAGTTATAGTCAGTAGAAGGCTGCTTACTGTCAGTCAATATTAAATGTTTCGGTATATAATTACTGCTGCTAATCTTCAGGAAGTCACACCAAAATGTCTTGGTGGTCAACCGGTTGATCGCGATCGACTTAATGCTTATCTCTGTACTAGATGAATAAAAACTTTATTTATGTAAATCTTTTATAATACTTAAAAGAAGTAGGGGAGGGAGATCCTATGTACTATAGTTATATGTTATATTACAAAAAGAAATGAACTGAAAACAAATTTATGTATATACTGTTGAAAGCCATATTTTGAATTATGCATCAAACGTAATACAGAATTAGAAGTAACCTGTCTAATGTATGTGTATGACGTAAGAAACGCGATTAATTTACAGGTGATTAAATTTAACATAATTGTTCTATTTAACTATATACCCATAAAAATATCAATTTCAAAAGTTGTTGTTTTTTTAAAAAAATCCTATGCTTTTTTTAAAAGAGTTAATTTGGTTATGGCAAGAGAAAATTGAAACAACTAATTAAGGAAATAAATAATTTGCTAATCAATATAACTCTGAAAAAAATTATTCATGCTTTGCTAAAAGTGATTAGCGACCATCGAAATGGAAGGGGAGGGGGGAAAGCATCGTTCGTGAAATAAAGTTTGAGATTTTTGTTGAGAATTTACTGAAAAGTTTTAAGAAAGTAAAATATTAAAGAATCAGAGCATTTTTAACAAAATTCAGAGCAAGAAAGAGTTCAGAATGGGAAAAAAGTTGAATATAACCTAAGCTTTGAAACTTCAAAATTTAAATGATATTCAGATTATAATAAAAGTCGTTGGAAAAACTATTCAGTTCTTGCTATGTTTAAATCACAGAAGAATTAAGTAATGAAAGGAAAGTAAGCCTTAATAGAAATTCAATATTCTGAAGCCTACATATCATTACTTTTACATAAGACAGAATTTCATAGTATATTTTCATAGCTGTAAGCCGAAGAGAAGTAAACAAATCATTGCTAACATCATAATAAAAAAGTATAAAAGCTTTGTACAAATATATTATGTATAAATAAATAAACAAATATCTATATAAAAACTAACTCCATTTGAGTTACTGAAATGACTTGATATTAAAGGGATAAAAAAATATCATTGATATTAAGAAACTTAAAGAGATGGAAGGGATGCTGCAGTATTATAAACATTGCTGACTGAAGATAGCTTTTAAACGTACTTAAAAATGAGGTTTAGCTAGCAAACCTTCTCTCATTCTATTTACAATATTGAGCGAATATATATACTTATACTGATCCACGCTTTACTGATCAAATGATTTTATTGACCTACATTATGCTCGTCTGTGATTTGCTTAATGTATAAACTTGAATTGTGTTTGGGTGATCAGCGACGAGAAGTTTGCAATTAATGGTTAAATACACATTGCTATCCATGATAATATAATTGAATGTTCTTCTTTATAATGCAACCTAACTTCCATTACTTTTGTAGCAGGTCATGGCTATGACCTAGTATAAATTGAAGTTATTGAAGAGTCTGTTACAAAACCTTGAACAATATAGAATAATAAAAGTAGAGCACGATGTACGCATCAATTCATGAGCAAACAGGGTTCGTTTGAGTTCAGAGATTTTGATGTTATTGAATTTTAGGAATGTTGGTGTTACAAAAAGTTCATACAAATTTTAAAAGGTAAAATATGACGTTCCAGAATTTTTCAGCAGTTACTGGAGGACAATTTATCCGGAAATATTTGAATAACCAAAAGCAAGTAGTTAAGGTCACTGTATCCTACTTTGAAAAAGTAGTATTAATTTAAGAGCAAGAGTGCATGTAACCCTGAGCAAAGTTTTGATTAATAGGGAAGTTAAACACCAAACAGAAATGTAAAATTTATTTATATTTTTAAATCGTATTCGATACATACATGTATTATATGAGGATAAATAATTATTATATTTTTCTTAACTTATATATCAGAATCGTTAAGACAAAATTAAGGAAGAGAAAATGGTTTAATGAAATATCGTTTTAAAAAAATAGTTAAATATTAATTTTTGAAATTTAAATTATTCCAAGTGTTCTTTTTATGTCTTTTATTTGTTTCACATTATTTTTAACAATAATTTAGTGTTATTTACTGAATTATAAGAAAAGCATTGAAGCTACAAAATGTGCGGAAGGTAAAATAGCATTAAAAATATTACATGTAACAGAATTTCTTAAAAAAGTACAGAAATCTATGAAATATAAAACTGTTAATGACTAACATAAAATTAAAAATTCATTCTTTAAAAAAGTAGTAATTAAAGATTACGGAGATTTTTAAGTGCACGTTAAGCTGACTTGCTTTACTCCTGTTGCTATCATACAATCAGCATAAATTGTTAATGAAATAATATACGAAAAAAGAGGCCCTCTTTCCTATTACATTACTACATATGCCATAAGAGATCACAGAAAAATTCATCTATCATATTACTACACATTATCAAAAAGGCTTATAAGTATATTGAAAAAATAAAATTTAAATATTAGCACTTAAATCTTTTTTAATAATTTAATTTACAGTTGACAGATTGTTAAGGAGAAGTATCTAGACCAGTGATTCCCAAAGTGGTCTATATAGACCCCCAGGGGTCTATGACGACCTACAAGGGGTCCACGCCAGCGAAAAAATAATTTGGGGGTCCATGAGATGTAAATGGGGGTCTATGATAGTGGCTCTCATTAAACCACGTGACTTTAATCTTTAAAAAAAATTGTTCTAGTGGAAACCAGATTTTACCTATTAAACAGAATTATTTACTAAATTTAGTGTTGTTAATTTATGGTTACTAGGTGACAGCATGCATTTCATCAAGACGAGAATGATTTCAAAATTTCTTTCCAGAATTAAGCATAAGAATTATAATATTGGACGTCGCGAATTTTCTCAATTTGTCACAGACAATCTCTGTCAGGACATTTTAACCTACGTTAAACATATAAATACCTTTTACTCAGATTTTAAAGCTAGATTTGAAATTGCTTTTTTAATAGTAATACCACAGTAGGCAAGGAATTAATATAGTCACATTGAAAAAATATGTTGTATTAAAATAGAAGCTGATCAGAAAAAGCCCTAACGAAAATCTTAAAATGAAGTTTAGAAACAGATGTCAGCAATTTTAGCTTTAAAAAGCCTGTTATTTGTCACAAATTAGGGAACACCGAGAAACAAATTTTTATTGATTTTCCTAGTGAGAGTGGGAGTTTTAGTAAGTTTGCCAATCTCAAAAACTAAAAAGGAAAGAAAAAAACTGGACACTTATACTAACAAAGGAGATTTAGGGTTAAATCTGACTAGATTGATGTATATTAAATGTTGAAAATTTGTTATTAAAGCACGAGATTCATAACTCTCATTAAAAACATTTGTTTGTTCAATTATTTTATGTAACAGTTATTTTATGTTTTATTTTAATTTGAATTCAATTCATTAACATGTGCTGCTTAAGTTTTAAACACTATGATCACTACAATTATAAATTTAATTCTTTTAAAGTAAGTAGTAGTATCAGCTGTCAAAATATATTTAAGTTGATAAATTTGCAAAAATTCAATATTAGATAAGCAGGGGACTACCCGAAACGGAAAAACATGGCAAGGGGTCTATGAGACAAAAAAGTTTGGGAACCTCTGATCTAGACAGTATATAAGTACTTCAAAAGCACCATGAAGTGAATTAAAGTAAACAATTCTTAAGTAAAGTAAGCTTTTGCTTAAAATTTAAAGAGTATTAAGTAGGAGGGAAGCAACAATGATATATAAATAATAGAATATCCCATTTTCATTTTAATTACTTCCTTTTCCTAATTCTTATTATAAAAATAGGAGCAAGAACAATTAAAGAATACTGAAGTGCGAATCAATTTTTTTTTATAAATTAATAGCGTTTCTTAAAAAAAATTAAAGTTAATGAATTTCGCTGCTTTTACGAATATAGAAAGGTAAATTTTTGGCTGTATAAATGTTACCATCGAGAAATTTTCTCTTTATCTTTCCTAAACAAATATTACACAAGTCATCTTTAGATTCACTGTAATCCAAAAGTAATTATAATTTGTTTTTTAAATAATAGTACAGATTAAAAAAAGTAGTAATTATCACGTATATGCATAGAATAATCCAATTAACTTCTAATAAAACGAAGATATATTATATAAAAGATTCAATTCATAAAACATTTCTTAAAATAAGATAATAGTTACAGTTGAAAATATTAACATGAATGTTTATTAATAATAACTTTTAAATTTTTCAATTGAATAAAAAAAATGTAAGATTTACTTAATTTATTTAATTAATGAAATTTTATTGTTTAATTTCTTAAGACGTCAAACAATACGGTGTGTAAAAATACACACTAATACTTAATTTCTTTTTAAAAAAGCATTTTTAGACTAAGAGATTATAATTATTAATCATATAATTATTAAAAAAATAATAGTAACACAATCTACTACACACAATTTTGTTACACTAGATTTATAAGCAATAATTGATATATTCAATGAAATCAAATGTTTCTCGTAAATGAGACCGTGATAAAGTATTGATTTAGAATAAGAATTATAGTTCCCGTTTACTCAAAAATTTAACTACCTGAGAAAAATTGCAAACTGATACAGAATTTCAATTTTAAGATTTACATTTTTGTTTCAAGTTAAAAATAAAAAATTATGTTTGAATTTCTTTCCTTTCCTTTGTTTTTCAGTTTGAGTTTCGCAACATTGCTTCTTCCCATTTGAGTTATCTTACTTTTATGTCATTTGAAGGGAGTTCATGCATTTAGATTTTTTTTAAAAATGAATGAATCAAATCTCATGGTTAACCGGAAATACCTCTTCGAAGCCATCAATATCTATTTGTTTATTAGGAAATTTAATCCTGGATTAGTCTGACATATTTTTAGGAAATTAGGAATAAAATTCTTCACAATATAAAAGATTCAAGAAAACAGCATATTTTTAAAATTTTCTTACATTCTTTCAAAAATGAAGAATGCAAAAATTGCAAACTTTAAAATATTAGAAAACTTCTTTTGAAGCATTTAAATTCTTGAAATATATATACGAGTAAAAGGTAAATAATATTTTTGTCTGAATCGACTATATCGTTTTATTTTTTAAATCAATGTATGGTCAACAAATTAATGCTTGAAATAGGTTGTTGTTTTTAATAATTCTTGAAAATATTATTTTAAAAAGTGATTTTTGCCTGATTAAGAATAAAAGGATCCTCTTTGCATAAAATTTCTTTAAAGAATTTATTTAATTTTTAGACAGAAAGGTTTATGTGTTTTTTACAATATATTGCTCTAAAATTCCATAACTAGTTTGCTATGGTTAGAGTAAAAAATATTTTTTAAAATTGCCTTTAGTGGTAAAAAATCTGATTAATTTTAAAACATAATCAATACATTTGGTGATAATAAGCAACATAAATATTAAAATCTACTAATTTAATATTCCTAAATTTAATAACATGAACAAAGTTTTAAAGTTGCCAAATGCTTACCCTTTTAAAAATATTTAATAAGAAAGCAAATTATTCATTGCCGTAAAGTTAATTGAATATTTTTCCTGTATATTTATACAACTAAAAACAACCACTTTAAAAAATAAATCCTTTAATGGTATGTTAATATCAATATAATTGAGAACCCCAACATGACAAAAAAATTACTTGATTCAAAATTATACATAAATCCATTAATTTTGCATTACACAAATAGTGGTGGGAAAAATAAATGCAGAATTTCCGTGTGATGATTAATAAGTGAAAAAGATGCTTAGCAAGTGAAGTAAGGCATAGCAACGAGAAAAATAAAGTGATGCAGCATGATATTTATATTAAAGCTAACAGAAGTTGAAACTAAAGCTAATTAGTTTGAAAAGCGCAATACATTGATATCTACTTTCCTGGCAATTTTTTTTCTTCTATTTATAAGTTCGCAACCGAATAGAAAACCTTACGGACTTATATATTATTATTTTATCAAAAAATAATGTGTTTTTCTTTAGTTTAGTAAAAGATATGTGATCCCAATGTCTTTTCTTTTGCCTCGGAGGAGTATAAATATTTGGCATATGTATATATATTGTAACAAATCTTTCTAATTAATGCAAATCGATGTAACATAGGCAATTAGAGTTTCCTATTAATATATTGCTCTAAAATAATTTTTTAACACTTTCTAAACAGAAATGGAAATACTTTTTTCCTTATTTGGAAGAGAATTTGATATTTCCTAGATTAATTATTTAAAATAATTTTACCTATTTGTGTAGTTTCAAACATTGGAGCCACTTCACGTATTTTTTTTTTTATAATTTCTTTAATAATTTTATTTCTAAATTTCCGCAATTGGGTAGCTGTCAGAATAAATTTCTTTAAAACACGAACACCTTTTCAACCACTTAAAAATCAAGACTGCATTCAGAAAGGTGAACCTAAATAGGAATCACTTATTATTTTTTTATTTTTATAGATTTAATTGTGTTATTTATCCCAGGACTCCTGTAAACATTTCAAATAGCATAAATATTTCCTTTTAACATGCTAAAATATTAATATCTGACTATTAATGTTCTATGAAGAATATATTTTATAAAATTTTCTATTATAGGAATCAACTCTATCACAAATTCGTAAAAATTACAGCACAAACAAATAAAAAAAAACCAGTTATTACCGGGAAACTGCAAGATTTGAAATGTTAAAGATGGAAAAGTTTTTAAATTGACGTTTTTCTTTTGGATATGTAAAATACAATGGGATATCTAGTAATTACTAATGCATTTTAAATGCAAAGAGTTTTAACTGAGTGAAAGAAAGAAAAAAGTGTTTTGAAAATATAAACAAACACTATAATTATTATTTTACTTATTTTATTATCTCTGCGCTATCAGGAAGTCTCTGTGTTGCGTAAATTTTTATTTAATTTGACTCTAGTTATTTTTATCACAGCTGAACTAGATACATAATAGGCATCCACATAATTTTAATTTATTTTTGTCATAATTTTCAGAATAACTGAATTATCCTCCACTTAAGTATTTTAAAAAACAGGAGCAATTAAATCGTGTTCTCAAGAAATTATGTCACTATAATTGTTTCGTAATACTTATCTCTCAGACACTTAATTTTAAGAAATAAGCACAACGAGAAAGCATTACAAAATACACGAAATACAATCTAAATTTTGCACCTCAAAGCAGAAAAAAAAGGCACCTTAATAATATACATTTTATTGAAGTAAGGACTCCGTTTAAAAATATATACTACTATATCAAATTTTAATTTGTAATAACATATAAAAACATAAATGAAAAATATTTTTGCTAGGTTATTTTTCTTTACTCTACATAATTACATGAAAGAATATTGATAAAAAATTAAAACAGTTTCTTTATACCAAGCTTTCTTTCTGTAACTATTTCATGTAGTGAGTTTTTTATACTAAATAAAAAATTTTAAGATATTTAAGAAAAAGACGGTATATTATTTAGTAAGAAATATTATTAAACTTTAATTCAAATTACAAATTATGAAATTATTTCTAAAGTGCATATTTATGACAAATATTATAATTTTAGCTTTTGTTTAACTTTCAGTTCTTTACAAAGATTTTCAGACACGGAAGGGTCTCATGTTTCCTGTGTCATAGCGTGATCAAAACTTAAGCACGAACGCAGTCTTATCGGCACTGTTAACATGCAACCCTATATATATATATATATATATATATATATATTTTCCCTCTTTTAAACCTTAGTAGTCATATATCATGTATATAATTTCTATTTAACTTCATTACATTTTGTCAGTAATGAGTAAAATATAATACAAAGGGGTGAAATAGTATGACTTTTAACAAGTCACGAAACAACTAAAATATACCAAATGAGGCCAACACTTTGCTTATAGATGTAAGTATATCAACAAATTAGTTGATTACTAAACTTACTTGATTCAAGGATATATATTCTGATGTATCATAAATTCAAAATACATTAAATTAATACTTTGCAATAAAGTATTATAATAACTGCATTTAAAAAAATAAAGAGAGAACTGAGGGAATTTAAAGTAAAATCATATACTTTCTTTTCTTAAATCACAATTTCAAAAGAAAATTCAAAAAACATATGATAAAAATGATTAGCAATTAAAAATCTGATACTGTTATTATATTTTAAAATTTAATGGGGCAAATAACTTCAGCCTTATCTTTTGCTGATGTAAAAATTATTACTATACATTGTTTCACAAAATTATGATAAAAGATTATATATACCCTCTTTTAATATCTAGTAGAAAGCATAGTAAAAAAAATACTAAGTAATTAATATAGATTGATTTTTAAACTTCGAATATAAAATACTTTTGATTTCTTACTCAAAATATTTGATTTCTACTCAAAACCTATCTATTATTTTTAAGGCTCACATT
The DNA here is from genome assembly GCA_019973975.1 of Trichonephila clavata. Lineage (NCBI taxonomy): Eukaryota > Metazoa > Arthropoda > Arachnida > Araneae > Nephilidae > Trichonephila > Trichonephila clavata. Next base: position 61,422 of record BMAO01039295.1, on the reverse strand, counting down.
CTCACTGAATGAAAACAATGTTTTCAACGAGGAATTTCCATTTATTGTTAAATGAATGAAAATTTTGGAGTATATTTCTATTTTATTCATTTTTTTTCTATTGAAAGATAATTAAACACGAAAAAGTAAACCCAGAATATATCAAAAGGGATATAAAAATATATCGCTTTTGATACACAAAAATTGAAAGAAACTCGTAATTTTAAGATAAAGTTTGTTATTCCGAAACTTCATTTTACTTATGGACTTTATTCTCGCGTAATACTTTCATTTATAATTGGGCTATAAATTAGATTTTTATCAATTTATGTGTATGATTGATGATTATATGTATAATATAATATATTATAAAGCTGTACAAGTTTCCTGTCTATGTCCTCGAGTATATTCAGTTATAATATTACATTTAAAATGTACTTGAGCATAAGAGATTACTGAAAACTTTAATTTTAATTTTACTATCTTAATTTAAATATTCATTAACGTAATAATACACAATAGATAATTAGTTTTTATTAATGAACTGAATATATCATAATGATTTATTTTTGGATTTAACTGTCTTTTTTTACCGTATAATTGATGAATTTAAATTCCACACTTGGAAATGTACTCTATCTTAAGCTGTTTTGAGCTTTACGAACATATTTGATTGAAGTTATACAGCAGAAAATAATAAAACAAACATATTTCAGCATTTTAAAAATAAAATTAATCTAGAAAGAAATAATATTAAATAATAATATCTGTTAATGATGAACTAAGATTTGTATAAAATACCTCACTATTTAATACTGGAACACACATGAAAGAATTAGAAAAATATAAATAACATATATAGCTAATAATTATTTTATTGAAACTTTTCTGATTTAATAAATAAAGAATAAAATCAAAGTCGAACTGAGAAAATGTTTTTATGTTTTTAGATGCATTTTTATTCCCAATACTTTTGAATGAGTCACTATTCATAGAATCTGTTTCTATTTGAGTCATAGATTGTCTCTTTGAAAAAGCATAAAAGTAATTAATTTAAATATATGTTTATTAACTTTAAATTAATTTATTTATGTATTGTAATATAAAAAGAATATATTTCTATATTCTCGAAAAAAATAATCTTTTTTGAATTAGAATTCCATAGTTAAATCAATAATTCATCATTTCTTACACTAATTAATGATACTGACTATAATTAACACTCACTAAGTAAATTAAAAAAATACTTATATTATTAATTTATTTTTACACACACATATAGTACATTTTTTTAATAGGATGAATTCTTAATATTATATTTAATTTTACTTTATTTAAGATCGTTTATTGTTTTCGGTTTTTAAAATATATTTATTTGTTGTATAAAGAGATCTATGTGCTAATGCCAAAGGCGATTTATAAACTTTTAAAATTTTTATTTGAATGATAACAACATTGAAAGTTCCTCTGCGGGAAAAAATAACTTACTTTTAGGATATAAAATAATAGTTTGAATCTAACAAAGTAATTTTAAATAGTTCCATTAAACAAATATCTAATTTATAGCATATTAAAGAAATATTTTAAAGTATACTCTCCTATTATAATAAATTCTCTTTTTATAGTAAATTTATGAATTAATTTTAAAAATTTATTTTAAAAGATTGGTAACACAAATATATTCTTTCGTTCAGCTCTATAAATAGAAAGGGAAGGTTAAGTTAGTCACCCAAACTGGGTTTAACCTACGCAAAGTAGTCCCAGCCTCTGTGCTTATGTATACTGAAGCATCCCTTTTGAAATTTTGATATTTCTCCCTTCTAGAGTTTTTGAATGTTCCATATATATGAGATTTCAAAAATTATCTTTATTTGACCGTTATATTTAGATAAAAATCACTTTATAGGTTTAACAGAAATAAATTTATTTAAGCATATGAATATATGATTTTAGCAATTGAATTTAAAAGATGACAAACTCATTCATTCAAAGATTAATTTATTAATATTTCACAACCTGCTGTAATGAAAGCTCATACATATTTATTCATTAATTTTGCTCCAGATTATCTATGCCCTCGATTCGAGGGTATAGATAATTTGGAGCAGGGCCTCCATCTAATAGAGATGAATAGATATTTGTACAGTGTGTACTAATTTTCGTTGTACTAGATGAATTTATTGACTGCCACTAATTATTTTGGGCTTTGGAGTCTAAGTGTTATCTATCGATATTTAAATAATAGTTGTTTTGAAAGTATTTCTAGTTATGCGATATGTCTACACAATTGGAGGTTTTTAAAACTATACCTTAATTTTTACGTGGAGAAAACACTGAAAAGTATTGTTTTTTAAATCTGAAACTCAAAACCTTAAAAAAAAGTGACTTTGATTCTGTAGGTTCATTTTTGTAAGGTAAAAACAAATGAATTATCATTTTTTTTTCCAGTTTTATCAAACAGGCAAAGAAAATAAGCACTTTGAAGATTTAAAGGTATTGTACATACCTGTGTGAGTCCGCTTGTGTATTTTCAAGTTTTCTGATCTGGCAAATACTTTGCCGCAACCAGGGAATGGGCACGGAAATGGTTTTTCCCCCGTATGTACTCGAATGTGATTTACAAGTTTGTATTTGGCCTTAAAAGGTCTAGAGTTCCTAGGACAATCTTCCCAAAAACATGCGTGATTTGTACACTCTGGGCCTCCTACGTGTTCCACAGCAATGTGTGACACAATCTCATGCATTGAGTTAAATGTTTTTTTACATGGTTTCCTAGGATGAGGCATGTCCTGGTCAATCCAGTGACATGTTAGCTCTTGTTTAATGGGCTGCCGCATGTACCTGAAAACAGTCATGTGCGGCATCCCATAACTGCCACCCATGAGAGAGTCGGTCCTTGGTCCCATGGGATTGAAGGTGTCCGAGCGAGAATACACATCTGTTCCAGGCAGTGACAGACGCATTTGTCCATGATTGTGCGAGTGATGATGTTCTAATGACGGTATGAGAACATGTGATGAAGTTGGATCTGGAACATGATGACTGTGTAGTCCTGATGAGGAAGTTGACACAAACATGCCATGATGGGCCTGAGATCCCCCAGAAAGGAGAAAATCTCTGGCAGCGTAACTACCCACGTGATGATGGTGATGGGAATGGGACACACCGTAACCGTTTGTTTGTGGGTATTGATGACTTGACTGTGGATGGTGAACAACATCCCCATGTATACCGTGTTGCGGACTTAATTTGATGCCACCCATGTGTCCCGTGGAGTCGAAAAAGGGATTGAGCATATCCGTCGCCTGGACATCCTGTGGCCCGCGGTGATGGACGGTCATCGCCTGAGAGAAAGGGAATCCGATACCGTTAAACCCGTGACTCATATCCATAAAGCGCAGGTTCCTCTTCGCCAATTGCTCCATTCACACGGCTCAAGAGGAAGACGCAACGGTGGAAGTGCATTCTCTCTTCCACCTTCGTGCTCTTGACGCTAACTAAAAGTTTCTTTCTCGAAAAGGAATCTAGAGGGAAGGTCCACCCGCCGAAGAACGATTATAGCTTTGCTATCCCTCCCCAATTATTGGGTCATGACGAGCAGGGAGGCGTGGTCAGGGACCTGCCTACCAATCCGGGCGGCCACCGTTCCTGCAGTGTTGAGTATTCAGTGGGTGGTGCTCGACATGCTCAAGCTGTCAATCAAATTCTCAGCCGGCTGAGACCTGAGAACTTCCGATGGCTTCACCTTTTCCATTCAGACAGAAAACTGAACGCACACGGAAACCGAAAACTCCTTTTCGCACCTTGACAAATTGCATGACAAATTATAGCCATGAACAGCTGTTTATGAATTTGATGCGTTTTTCTTTTTATTTGATAATGGAATCATAAAAGTAAGCGATATATCACGCTTGAACTTAAGTAATATCCTGTTAATCGTTAATTATTAATTGTTGGAATATTTTTTCCTGTAATTATAAATCAATTCAAAAAGGCTTTTCAACTAAAAAGAACCTTTTTAACCAACACTTTATTTCCACCTATCTTTTTTAATAATCCCGTTTTAACTATTATAAGATTTGTTAAAGTGAATTTTCTTTCAATGGAATACTTATATTCAATTGTAGTTCCCATTCAGTAAGTGGATTCTATTAAACTATCAAGTCCAGCCTAAGAGAGAGATTGATAATGAAATAAAATCTACCGTTATGAATGCTGTATTTTATTTTTAAAAAATATTTTAATTTTTGTAGCTGATTTCTTTTCTTAGATTTAAAAAGAGAGAGAGAGAGAATAATTACTCGGTAAGAAGAATTTATTGAAAAACTCTTTTATTTTATAATTATGATTGTTATTAAACTTACTAACCTCCTTTTTAGGCATTTCTCATAATCTCTTCATAGACAGAAATAAAATATTGATTATAACTGTTCCATAGTTTTCCATAGGATTTTGCTGCTGCTTGTTCAAATAATCTATTATATTCATAAAAGTATTAAACAATATAAGCGGAATATTTGAAAGATTAAAAAAAAATATTTCGACTGAAAGCAATTTTATCCTGGTATTATCCTGACCTTGATATTATCCTGGCGTGAGATTTTTTATGTACTTATTTCAGGCATTATCAGTTGTTTAACTGCTTACAGCAAAAGATGTGAATATACGTAACTGTATTGGGTGAATACTAGTTACAATACAAAGAAGTTAATTTGTTATGAGATTAAATGAAGTGAGAATTTTTTTTAATGTAGTAAAATGGTGTTCTCAAATTGTCTCATCAGTGTATCACGTCGTAATAACTGATTTTTCTTTTCCCCTGCATGCCCTCTGCTTATTGATCAGAAGTTTTCTAAAATATTTTTCCACTAAAAGGGGATTTTTTCCTATTTGGAACTTTATACATGCGGTTAAAATATTTCGAATCCAAAATTGAGAAAGAAGGATAATATCTATCTATAATGGGATGATAGCTTACCTCCAAAATTTATAAGGAATAACTGTCATTATCTTATTTTAAAATTGGAAATTTCTAAAAATGAGTCTCAGAATGAGCTCTTTTAATCTAAGTTATCTCACTTTTTAAAAAATTATTTCTTATTGCAAGGCAATGAATATGCATTTGGCCCGTTTCTTTGGTTTACTTGAAAAGTGAATGTCTGGAGCTATATACTCGAAATTAGTAAACTATTGATACTCAGTTGATTGCTAAGAATAATATTAATAGGGAAAAAATTTACATTTAGAAATCAGGTATTTTCCTGATATTACCATATAGTGGAATTTCTAAATCTGCCTCAATGTTCTGCAGAATATTCAAAACAGTGTTTCGAATATTCTTTTGGGAAAAACTTTTCATTGAAGATACTAACACTGAGTTATTCAAAGCTATTTTTCTGATTTTTTTTCTATGTGGCACCACTTTTTATACTCCGTAAAAGTTGTTTGTATATCCTTAAAAAAATAACTGCAATTTTTTAAATACAAAATTTAAAATACTATACACTTTAATTCTGAATATGTCGGAAGGTAAAAGGAACTTTAGAATTGATACCCGGCTAAAATTTAGAAAATTCAAGGGATAAAGATTTAAGAAAATTACAAAATGATATAAAAGGCGATTACATATTTATTTATTTGTATTTGTAAAGACATCATTAAAATGCCCCAATGTATTGAATACATAAAGAGAGATTTCATTTTTTTCCCTTCCATATTTTAAAAATCCGTATTAAAGATATACAATAGTCTTTAGAAGTGAAAAGTATACTTTGTTTTGCATCAATTCCTGAATACATCAAATGCGTAAAATATATAGTAGCAACCAGTAGCGCACACAAACATTTTTCAAGGAGGAGGGGGAGTCCATGGTTGAAAGTCCCCCCAACTCGTATAATACCTCAAGACAACACCAATTGATTCTTCTGATTTTGTCGATTTTGTTAACAAAAAAACAGTACAAAATAAATTATTGGATTAATAATTAGCATTAATTAATAAAATAAATTATTAATTACAAGTACTTAATAAAATTTTGCGTTATATATATGTATATATACATATGGGATTATCATCAATTGAAAAAAACTCAAGGGCTTTGGGGGGAGGGGTTCCGGACCCCTAGGACCCCCCCCCCCCCTTGTCTGTGCCACTGGCCGCAAATGTTAATTTTATTCGTAGTATTGTATTTTTTTTAAAATAAGAAAGTTCGTGCATTTACACACGTACAAAACTATTATATAAATTTAAGAAATCAGTAAACATAATGCTTATGGGAAATTGAATTTTATAGCTCAGTAGGTAGGCTCCCCCTTTAGTATTAAAATTTCAGCTTTTGGTAGTAATTTTAAATTTTAATTTTTTTCAAGTGATCTTTTCTTTTAAATATAAAATAATATACCATACCTTCGAAGATTGGTAAGGACATAACATATGTATTTTTGTATCTTTACATTATAAAAATATAACATTTTTTGCTGATGACCACAACTTACAGCTATTAATACAGGCTATAAGGTTCATGAGCATTTTTCTACGATCAGGTAAATCAATTTATCAATCTATATTTCCTTCTATAATCAATCTACATTTCTTTCTAAAGCCAAGTAAACTGAAAACTTATTGTTCAAGCTAATGGAAAATATTATACTACTTGTTACGGACACAAAAATTTAAATGCAGGTTTCTTTTTAACACCCACATATTACATTCTTTTTAAATGTCTCAATGAAGATTGATAGCAATGGACATTCATTATTTTATGAACATTTTTATCTCCTTGTAAAATTGAATGATTTCCTTTGAAACTTCAAATATCGAAAGTATTTGCAGTATTTTGTCATATATATGTTGTTAACAGTGGAGCACACAAGGGGAGTGCCCTAGGGGTCCAGATCCGCCCCCCCCCTTCAAAGCCCTTGATTTTTTTCGATTGATGATAATCCTATATATATATATATAACGTAAAATTTAATTAAGTACTTGTAATTAACAATTTATGTTATTAATTAATGCTAATTATTAATTCAATAATTTATTTTTTACTGTTTTTTGTTAACAAAATCTACAAAATCAGAATAATCAATTGATGATGTCTTGAGGTATGATACGAGTTAGGGAGCTTTCGGCCATGGACCCCCCCCCCCCTCCCGCTTGAAAATTTTTTGCATGCGCTAGTGGTTGTTAACATTTTTATACATTGTCACTACATTAATAATATGCCTTTATCACTGCATCTATCACATGTTTCGGTCAGTAAAATCGCAACACAACTTAAATATAGTCGTAGAGTCTGAACATTCTTTTCTGCTCTTAAATTTTAGAATAGAAGCTATTAATTCTAATGCTTACTGCAAGGGTCACTCTGAAATTTTTGAGACACTCCTAAGGTTTTTAAAGTTATACTTACAAAATTTTGGGAGTGTTCTAGGTAGTCTCATCCAGTATACAATGCACTTTTGTAGACGAATTTTCCACAGATTAAATGCCTCAAACCATTCATTTTTGGAATTGATTTAAAAAAAATGCATTTATAGCTACATCAATCTATTCTTCTGAATGCAAACGACATCCACGTAAGTTCTTTTTTAGATTAAACAATAACCTAAAATCCCACATAGCTAGATTCTGATAATAAGGTGGATGCTCTATCAGTTTAATCTGTTTTTGCTTAAGAAACTCAGCTGTTAATCTGGCTGTATGGGAAAATGCATTGTCAAGGTGAAGCATTAGTCCTCTAACATTCATTTCTTGGAGAATTTCTGGAAGACATTTAGTGATATACCAGTTTGCTGTTAATGTCTTCTGTCCTTCCAACTTGATGGCTTTGATCAACCCAATACTTATGAAGAAAATGGCATACGTTACTCTTTTCATTGCCCGTTGTCTTTACACCATTGTTGGCGTGGTATCATCTTCAAAGACTCATACTTTGCTTTCTTGACGTGTTGGAACGTCACACAAAAAAAAAAATGGCAAGTACGTTTTATTGTCCGTTACAGTTTTAGGAATGATGCAGTAGCCACCATCATTTAGGAATTTAAGGTGTGTTTTTTTTTTTTTACTGATTCTGACACGCTCCTCTTTTTGGTGCTTAGATTATTATTTAGTTAGATTATCGGGAACCCATCTGCAAACTACTTTTTTCAGAAGTAATTATTCATGAATAATTTTGTTTTTGGAGGCAGATCCAATGCTAAGTCCCTTCTGTATCATTTGGTAGGTACACCGATTATCATCCATTGACGTTTTTTGTATAGCAGACATTATCCGGGATTTCTGCCGACGGCGGCCTTCTTGTGTGTTCTTCATCCTGAAGAGAATTGTGATCACTGCAAAGTTCTTTAAGCCATTTGAATACAGTAGCAAGACATGGTGATTCATCACCAAATGCTAATTGCAGCCGTTGAACGCATTCCTCTTGATTTAATCTAGCTTTAAAATCATAGCACGATAATGTTCTCGCGTCAACACCATTTTCTCTTCTGTCGTAAAATTTATTCTACGGTAAGTAGCTTGAAATAAGTCAGTAAAAAGTCGTCTGCTTTGTTAAAATACTTTATATTTTCAAATTAAACCGTTAATTTTGTTTTGTAATGACTCGCGCGTCTGCGTAAATCTCAAAAATTTTACCCTCGTGTAAGATTTTCGATTTTTTAAAAATAGTTACTTTTTATTATATTCCAAACTACATTTTGAAATTTAGCATGTGTTTTTATTACGTAATAATACAATTCAGAGCAATATTATAACAAATAAAAAAATATGATGTATCAGATCCAATTGCAATATTTTTTTTATTTATCAGTGTTTAAGAAATCACAAATGCATGTATGGACGAATAAAATTAAAGTCAAATCAACTGCTGGTACTGTTAACTGTTAAGAAATTAAATATGAGGAATTATTATCTTTATACATTGAGCTTAGTGGCATATAATAATCAATTCCTTCCAAGTCTATATTTTTATTACAAATTCTATAAAATTTTAAAATTTCACAATCCGTTCAAGGATTTCTTTTTTTTTCTAAATCAGGGGTTCGCAAACTTTTCGGAATAGTGACCCCATTGTTTGTACAAAAATTTTGTACGGCCATAAACGACATCAGCATTGCGCAATATGTTCAAAACAAATAAAATAAGAGGTTTTATTACAATTTAAGCAAAAAGCTCTTCATTGTATGTATTTTCTTTTCTTTATTATATTTCAGATACAATCTGTTACACTATGTTAATGGAGAAAAAGTTATTTTATGCAGAGATATATCAAAAATCCTAAAGTTTTTGATGATCCCGATTGCAAGTCACGTGACCCCATTTGGGGTCAAAGACATTTTTAATTAAAATTTTTTTCTATCTATATTGATTTTGATTATGATTATACGTTTAGTATATACAGCTGAGAAATTCCATTTTTATGTTAATAGATTTTATGATTTTTTAAATAAATTCTAAATTCTATATTCTATGATTCTATCCAAACATTAAAAAAAATTTTAACACCAAATGAGATTTTTTTTTTTTTTTTTGCTACATCACAATAGTTAATTTTAGTTTACTTTGCATTTTATTATTTGGTTGCATTTATTAAGAGAGCTTTTGTGAATCATTTTTTAAAAATTTTAATTACATAATAAGCAAATTTATAAACATCAACAAAATTCTATAAGTTATTAAATTTATTTGTACAATTCTTAATTCTTTTCATTCTTAATTTTTTTCATGGATGAAAAGCTACATCGTTGTAACAACTGGCACTTCGTTTTTCTTTATTGAAAATCGAATGTAAGCAATCGCATGTAAAAAAAAGGGCTTTATGTTACATTTCAAACATCGAAAAATACGTTTCAAAATAATTATGGTATAAGAATTTTAGAATTATTCTAGTTTATTGATAAATCAAATATTGTAGTGATATACTGGCCTTATCTTGATATAGAAAATTTATGGTACGATTTATTTTAACTTCAAATAATTAGATATGCTTTTTATTAGAGATATGTTAGACGTATTTGTATATTTTTAATACGACGAACTAAATGCATAATTATATTAATTTAGCAAATTTCATTTTACGAAATTTTAAATTTCCTAATTATTTTATTATTATTTGCAGTACAGAGAAAAGATACCACTATTTTTCGCTGTTTCCTAATCTCTATCATATAAATCCAAACATTTAATTATAGATTACTGATAGCAGACAAAATATTACATCACTATGACTGCCCGAATGTAAACAACGCTCTTTTGAAATCATAACCTTCAAGGCGATTCTTCGACAAATACATTGTGTAAATAAGTCGATAGAAAAGAAAAGAAAGATGGAAAAAACCAACAGAGCAAGATCATGCGGTGAGCATAATAGCTCCCTCGTGGAGGCTTGTTTGGGTGTGAAGAAAATCAATAAGAGGACCTTTGAAATGGAGGTAATCCAAAAGGATCTTGTCTCCATGGGAACGAGAGGTTGGAATATCCAGTGATGTGTCGAGAGACGGACGACGAAAATGAAAGCGCACTTTATAGTCTTATAAGCGTAAGATGGTGGCTCTTTAAGATTTATTTCTTTGCCCTCCCCCTGCTCGGATATTATAATAAAAACCTCTACTCCCTTATGACTATCCAGCCTTATTCGTTCAAGAAAGTCACGTTTCTTTTATATGCCTGCCGAAAACATTGAGATACGGGAGTTAGCAGAGCAGCTAAATTATACATATATAACAGTTAAGATATACAGTTAATTTGCTAAGTGCCTTAAAGTAAATAATAGAGTGGGATCCACTAAAACAATCTTTTTTTTATGAGAATAATAAAAATTTATTTGAAAAAACGTAAAATTTGTTAACCGATGTTGGCTGGACTTTTATGTTAGTATGTAGTGTTTAAAATATTTTTTGAAGAAAATGGATATTATATAGTTAGAAGAAGCTTTGTGCATTTATTAAATTAGAGTTATTTTAATTTTTTTCTTCTAATAACAGGAATTTTCCATAGGGAGAATCTAAATGAATACAATTTTTATGATTGGTGCCTATGTTCAAATATTTTGATGAAGTTCATAAGACAAACAGTACGATAAAAATTAAGGATACGCAATTCCTAAAAAAATGACAAAAAACACTTTTTGTGCATGTTTCTTTGGTTTATATAATTGGGAAGCTTGTCCCCAAATTTCAGATCTTATACTCGATTAGTTTTTAAGATATTTAAAGTTTTCTGAGTTTATGTTTTAGTTTCGGTTTTATTTTAAAGCCTTTTTTCCTTTTAAAATTTAATTAATTAAAAATATTTTTGAACACACAGTTATCTCTCTATCAAATCATCTTAAAACTTCCATAGAACAAGATCAGCTATCGGACTTATAAATATTGTCAATTGAAAGAGAACTTGCAAAATGAAAATCTCCTTCCACTATAATTATTATTAGAAATGCATTTGCCGAAAAAAACACGCGAGAAAAGTAACTATTAAATAACGAGGCTAATTCTCAAGTAAGAAAGTTATTTAATATGTATGCCTATTATTTCGACACTTAAGAATAAGTCTTATTTATGCGTTCATATTTATTTATATTCCAAAAAATGGCCCTGAAAGAATTTTGATACAGGGCTCAATCAGGACTAGCTACGCCAGTGGTAAGTGGTCAAAATCTTATTCAAGAAGTAATTCAATTCATAATATCTCTCTCTTTTCAGTACTTTATTCAAGAACGTTTTTAAATTCTAAACTATAAAATGTAAGTCACTTCAGCCGTTTCCATATTTGCAGAAACAACTTCCAAAAAGGAACATGAGCTCAAATAAACAAGTAAAATCGATAGAACAGAATAAATTCAAACATGAAAAATTAAATAATAAATAAAAATACACTTTAAAAACTGTTATTAAAAATTGAGAACTTCATAATATAACATTATTAAGCTGTGCGACCAATACTGCAAATATAGAAAACATACCAAAATGCTGTTTTAAACAAGACATTAGGATAAGGCTAAGTAAAGAAACACAAAATAAAAATATATTTTGCCTCCTTGTTTTAAAAAGGATATAGCTAATTCAATAAATTTACTATGTAAATTTTATATGCCAATCTCTCATACTGCAAATTTGTAAAATTACATCTAACTAGGGAATGCAAACTTTAAAAAAAATTAATTACTGCAGCTTTTTTGACTTGTAATAAAAACAAACTTTCTTACTGAATTCCTCTGCTTTACATCAATTCTAGCAATCAAAGGACTAGTTGACACATTTACACATGTTATGAATGATGCCGACTCCTCAAAGTAGACTAAACTTAATGAATTTTTTTTTTGGATAGGTTTTATGTGTATAAAGTAGTTTTTCTGTGATTCTGAACAGAAAAAAAAGAAAGAAAAAAAAAACTCTCACATGCATTTTGAAGTTGGAGATAAACTATACATTTAGTGAAATGTTTTCTTAGAGTATAATTTAACAAGAAAGAATGCTTTTTAAGCTACTTTCGTTAAAGGTTTTGATTAATTTTAGAAGAAAATATCAGAAAATAAGTTGAACGCGTTTTAAAGCTTCTAATTCGTTTTATTATTAAGTAATAATAATAATAATTAGAAAAGAAAATACATAGAGAAATACATTTAGTCTAAATTCGGTTTCATACAATTAATATGTATTTCGATGATTTTTCATTTCCTTTTATCACTTTAAAAATTAAATAAATGGTACAAAAATTTTCATTTTAAAAAAGATATTTATTCAATTTTCTATTTTTTATATTTTAAATTAAAATTTTATGAGTTTATTTTTTTTTAAATATTTATTTCTAATTTACTCTGGGATTTATCTTTATAATTTCTTTTTTTTTTAACATTCTATTAGCTTCATTTGTATGTAACGGAATCTTTGAACTCGATTTTTACCCACTTTAAAAGGTCAGATTAATTCGAAATTTAGCACACTTGTCAAGGACCGATGACTATATAATAATTTTATAATTTTGTTCCATTTTCTTTATCAGGGTCATCAGGAATAACGATTTCCTGATTTGGCGACTAAAAGATTAAGTTACAACTCGAAAACCGGGAAAATGTGCATCAGCAATTTCTTACCATAATATAAACAATTGTCTTGTTTTACTGAAAGTGGAAATAAAAAAAAAGACTCGTGCATGTGAAAAAAAATTAATGTTCTAATTGCTAAACTCAGACAAGAAGTCTATTTTTCTAAATTCTCTTGTCGGATCTGTGGAATGAAACATCATTTAAGCTCCAGAAAGGATATTGAACTCTTTTTTGTGAAAAATATTCACTTAAAACCTTCTTTAGCATGAAATATTTCAAACTTAGCACTTCCAGATTTCCTTCAGTTTGCGTATTCTACATTTTGCAAACCAGGTCGTATCAACACACTGATAGGATACCAATGAGTATTCCAGATTCTAAAAAATGACGCATTTAGGATTAATTCATCAATGAATAAAGGATAGTTTAAAAAACTTAAAATACATGTTTTATTGTAGTTCGAACTAAAAAATTAAAAATAAATTATAGTTTAAAAAAAAACTAAACAACACGCTTTATGTTAAATTGAACTAAAAAGTAAAAAAAAAATTCTTAAAATAAGAACAAAATGATTAACGAGAAAATTAATGTCATTGTGGTAAATGCGTGGAGTGCATTGTACTACATTTTTACACTAACTCGGAATTTCGGAATAAAATTAGTCTGAAATTATAACAATTGATATAGAACACCCCCGCTTTTTCCACTATTACATTAATTTTCTCGTTTATCATTTTATTCTTATATTACGAATTATTTTTTTACTTATTAGTTCGATTAACCATAAAAGCGTGTTGTTTAGTTATTTTAAACTATAATTTATTAACACCATTATTTCATTATAGAATTGCATAGCCTTCTGAAATTCATTCCAATAACTCCTTTGTGACATTACATTTAACTTCTTATTGCATTATTACACGACACATTTTCTTAAAATTAATTATTAATTGTGTTCTAATTTCTATTACATAGGACTTTCATTAAATCATTTTTTAAATAATTTTTATAAACAGGAATTAACCAGATTTACTATCTTATTAATTCGATTACTGAAAGATTTTAATGAAGTGATAAAGAAAATTCATAAGTTTAACAGTAAACAAATCGGTCGATATGTTCATGAGAAGTTAAATTTATTTTTCAATTAACATCATTTTAGAATTTCCTTATAATCCATTTTTGATGAACGTCGTAATTTTGTATTACTGTTAAATGACGAGGATGACACCCTTAAGCTGTGTGTTTAATCATTCTTTTAACTTCCACGTTACTCCAAATGAGAGTCGCATTGATTTTTGCGTGTAACAGATCCTTTACTTCAGCAAAATTATATTTCGGAAGAAAAATTATGTAAAAACAACAACAATAATACTAGTAATAAAACCTGTTCCATCAACCAAATTGTTGAAGAGACTGATTATATATTCTAAAAGCAATAGTATTACTTTAGTAAGCTGTTGATAATATTGGTTTGCAGAATTGAGAAATTTATACACACATTTTAATGAAACAGAGGATCGCTTGTATAAAAGTATTAGAAGTATTCATCTTGAAATATCGCAAAAAAATTCTTTACATTAAAAAATAACTGAAAACATTTCCCATGAATCACCAAGAACCATAAGTGTGTAATGATAAAACTGATGAGTTTCATGGGCGGCGAGATTTGAATTTTGATATTATTGACAATTGTATGGAATTTCGAGAGAAGGGTCACTGCTTTTTAAATTAAACTCTATCTCAGAGGTCCTTCATGAGGGAAAGGGAAGGGGGAATAAAAAGGTAAAAAATATCGCCTCAGATGTTTACTTTGTAATTTCAGTATGATTCTGAATAAACTATCTTTCATCATTAATATTCAAATAATTAGAACAAAATTAATCAAAATCAACCATCAAACTTTGCATTTCATCTCCCCTACTTAGGGCCTGATCTTACTGTTCAAAAACAGGAAAGATTTTTGAAAGGTTTGTTTTTCCTTTCTGAATAAATTTATGAAGTAACTGAATAGTTGATTTATAGACATTAGTCATCTTAGATACCTTCACATAATATATATTGAATTTATTAAATATAACCAATAATAAGAAGTATTATCTATAATCTTTTATCAACTTATATATATTGTGTGTGTGTTTCTTCTTTTTCATATTCTTCGTGTGAAACATATTCTAAAAAAAAAATCTCGAATACCCCATCCCTATAGTAAAAAAAAAAAAAAAACCGTGCTCACACATCTGATTGAATACGCTGTATGCAGCAACTCCTTTTTTGTTATCCTGCCCCCATCTGCCATTAGTAGACGAGAAGCCCAATAAAATGATGACGAAGCATAAAAAGAATTAAAATTTGCCTCCGTAGAGTTGTCTACAAAAACGCTTTAAAGCAATAGGGCAGTGTCTGAGGTGGTCACCATCCATTTTTTCCAGGTGGCACAGAGGGCAACAAGCAGAATCCTTTACTCCAAGGCGATGTAAATGCCTCTGTAAATAATTATGTCCAGTAAGTAAACGAAAGCACACAACTCCAACAGATCGAGGCAGGGAACTGAGGATTTTACCACTTTTGTTAAGCAAGATGTTCCCCCTTTTACCTGCAGCTGCATCACCATACTAGGAGGCTCTATTAATTTGCAGTTTACTGTAAATGATTGCTTTGATGTTATGCAGAGGCAAAGGAGAGTCAAATTGGGACATGAGAGATCCTGCTTTAGCAAGCCTACCTGCTTTCTCATTTCTAGAATTGTTACAATAGCTGGGAATCCACTGGAGGGTAATGCTTTCTTTAGACTTCCCAAGTTCAATTTTCATTCTACAGGAATGAGCTATTGCGTTTTCATTACATCTTTTTCAGAGATAAATTACAGCAACTTGAAAATATAAAATTCTGAATTGAGAAGTAGTTAAACGTGAGTTTAATGCATTCAATAAGATCTGGAGATTTACTTAACTAGGTACTAGGCATTATATAAGGAATTGGCAATACCAAAAGAGTAAAATAAATAACAGATTGTCTAATAAAAAAGTCAACATGCATTTCGGAAAGCATTTTATTTTCTCAAAACTTCATTACCGAGTAAAAAAATCTTCATAGGATACATGCGTAATGGATGAGCTAGACTTTTCTAATGACAATGATTTCGACTCCTCTTGCTGAATAAATACGGTCTCTTATCAATTAATTACTAATTTATCTCAGTTATAATCTGAAAATTATATGAATTAGCTTTGGTTAAATGTATAAATATTAAATATGTAAAAGTAAACATATACACATATAAAAACTTACACAGTTGATTCTTCTTCACTTTTTTACATAATTTAACGAATTAAAGTTCTTCATTTCATCTTAAGTGTTTTTTTCGGTAACAGGAATACAAATCGAAATCTTTTCACCATTTTTAGAAAAATTTATTTACTGTAAAAAAAAAGGTTTGTTTTATCAAAGTAATTAAAAATTCCATTCCATTCGAAAACTTGCTTATAGCACGAGTTAACATATTGGTAATTTTGAAAAAGTTACATCTTTTGATAATTAACTAGTTTTATATATAACTTTTGACTATCCGCAATTATACTTCCTATTACTAAAACATTTCCTAGATTATTATTTTCAGCATATGAAAGAAAATGCAGGGTCTTAAAAAAGCAACCAAAATGTTTATATTTTAAGCAAGAGTTTTTTAAAACTCTTTTTGCAAAAATATCAATATATCGAATCAATTGATAGTTGTTTTGAAAAGTCATTTTCTTTGATATAATATTGATCAGTCTAAAAATTGTGTGTGTGTGATAATTCTTTTCTATTAATTAAATGTGGTCAACAATGGCGCACACAAAGGGGGGGGGCACGGGTCCTGACACTCCATCGATTTTGATTTTGTTTCGATTGATTATAATCCCATGTGTAAAATTTAACTAAGTATTTGTTATTCATAATTTATTTCATTAATTAATGCTAATTTATTTATTCATTTTTTGCTGTTCTTTGTTTCCGAAAATCGACAAAATCAAAAGAATATGCGTATTGGAGTATAATACGAGAATGGGGGACTTTTGACCTTCGAACTTCCCCCTTAAACAATTTCAGTGTGCACCACTGATGGTCTAAGGGGCCATCAGTTTTTTAGTGCCCCTTTTTTAACATAGAACAGAAATCATCCTAATTAATATTTCCCATTCTGATATTAGTTTGATCGTATAATTTATTCCATAAATTTCATCCAGCAGAACGTTAAGATGAAGAAAACAATGTTATTAAAAATTAGAAATGTACTCGCGATTTTGTTGAGCCATTTCTAATGACCCGAAACATTCTCGTTGTCACTAATAATTTCGACACATGGCTTATTTGCTCCTGGTGCGTTTTAAATAAGCTTAAGAATCCCTTCATTAGACAGTGGTCCAGGGTGCGTTATTCGCGGTACTTTAGGAGCCTATTGGTGCAAGAGGAACTTCACTTTTGGACTTCGTCATTATTGCGGAAGAGGCGCGCGTGAAAGCGGAAGTGTGAATCGTCGCTTCCAAGCAGACCATTACATCAACCCTGAGGATACTTCTCGATGAAGGCGGACGATACGAGTGGCGAGCCCATCACTTCACTTCCTGACGCTGGATGAGGCTGGGGATCCTGCCACGTGGCACACCCTCTCTATGCCCCGGCACAACGACGTATAATCTACGGAAATGATGAAATTTCTCCTTCGGACAGACTGGCTTTTCATTTCTATCGGAAGCCATGGACAAGAGGAGTATATAATTGGGCGATGCATCTTCTTTGACACCCACGAAGTCAACCCCCCGTGGAGTTTGGGGACGACTAGAAATGACTGTCACTTTTTGTCCCTTCTCCCTTAGTAAAGCACTCTTTCAATCAGAGTGCAGGATCCGGAAGAGAGGGGTCAAAACATATTCAATAATGAAACACTCTTCAAACGATTGGTTTTTATGCCATAATACATAAGCTTTGATTTTATTTCGATCATGAACCATCCGGTAAACTGCAATACGAAAGAAAAGTCTGAAGTGTTAAATGTATCATCAGTGGAATATTTCGATAATTAAAGCTGGCTAAAATTAATACACGAAATGATAATATTTTTATAGAAGAATTTTAATGTATCTCTTAGAAAGGAATTTAGGAAAAAGTTCTCACAAAAAACAATTAGAAGTCTTTTCCTTTTTTTTAAAAATTCAACTTTCTCATTATATAATTACTACCATAGTTTTTAGTGTAATTTAGGAAGGGATGAAAAATTATCCTTCGTAGCTAAAAAATCAATTTTAAAGTTTTTTTCGGTCTACAACTTATTTATTTATGTTTATATATTCAATACAACGCAATTTAAATATAATTAACTGACCACTTATGTAATATTGAATAATTTTTATCAATAAATAGAAAATTGAACATCTTTTTTTACCGATGAATTCTGCACAATGGAGAAAACATCTATGTACAAACTAAAATTTATAGTCTATTTTATATATGAATGTTGTATATGTGTATATGAGTAATAAAGTGTTATATATGTAAACTAACTTTGCAATTATTTTTGAATAATATCAATTAGTAATAAAACTGTTTCAGCAGTTACGTTTTTATTGTTTCTTTTATCCCCAAATGCAAATTGTAATAATTTAAAAAAATGCAGTTTTTTTGTGATTTTTTTTTTTTTTTTTTTTTTTTTTTTTTTTTTTTTTTTTTTTTGATAAAACAAGTGTTTTTCTTCCACAAAAAAATTTTTTTTTTAAAGTTCAAACAATTTTTTTTATATTGAAATTTTAGATAAGAGTATTTTGATACAAACTGTGTGTAAATACTAGTATAAAAAATCTAACAAAAGATATAAATCTAACTCCCTGCGAAGCCCTGATTAGTTCTTTAACGGAAGTAAATTAAACAATAGTAATCTAAACAATTATTTGACTTAAATGCTCCCGATAATCAGTCTAATTTCATCAGCAGAAAAACAAATCATTGATAAAGTCCGTTCTCACGTATGCAGCGAAAAATGTGGGGTGATGATCGCAAGAGACAAAGAGACTCTTCCTTTATTTCAAAGAGTCTTTAGAATTTTTGGATGTTTAAAATGTAATAATAATTGGAGAAGAACCAATTTAGAAATTTATAAACTTTTTAAAGAACCAGATATGTTGTTGTTATGTTGTTACTTATACCACTTAATCGGCAGTAACATCAGATCAAGGTCCACGAAATTCATCGTGGCGGAGGCCTAGATTTTTTCGCCTGTCGTTAGCCTTGGATTTCAGTACCATATAGGAGGCGGAACGATTTTGCTCGGTTCCACCCCAATTTTGAGGGAGAACTACCTGGGGGTGGTCAGGTACCTTCCATCTTTCTTTTCCCCCCACCAACCTCACGAGTGGACTTGCGGCTCGACGGCTATTTAGAGTACACCCATGCCGCGAAAGCACTATACATTTACAAACATCCATGCCTCTCCTGAATTCGAACCCAGGCCTTACGGAACCGCAGTCAGTGTCACTAACCACTATATCGGATGGGCAGCAGAACCAGATATTGTTAAATTCATTGCAACACAAAAAAAAAGGTTAAAATAGGCAGGACACCTGATAAGATTTGACGACAATCGAGTCACGAAAGAGATCTTGGTACTCGAAAAAGAAGAAACCAAGACTCAGGCAGATCGATTGCCCAGAAAAAGATCTGATCACTATTAATGTCAGAAACTCAAAAAGTCAGGCCAAGAGCAGGACAATCTGGAATGCAATTCTTAGGAAGGCCAAGGCTGTCGTGTCATTCAGGAAAAAAGGATGTTACTGCATTTAGGCTTTCGGCCCCTGATTTAAAACCGGGATTACTAAAGGAGTAGTAGCGAAAAAATAAGTTTAAAAGGAACATGCGAATAGCATGACATTTTTTCCCCATTGTATTATTTACCTGCAAGTATTGTGCTCCAAAGTTTTGAATACGAGGGCTGATTTTTAAGTAAGGTCCACTTGTTGATGCGTAACATTTTTACTCTCGGTTGCTGGATATTTGTTGGAGTGATTAATGAAAAGGGACGGAAATGCGTAACAGGAAGTCGGGGGAAGTGCGCGCTGTTTGATTTGACCAATTCACAGCGCCTTGGGGTGTCTCTTCGCTAGCCTCGTCTCGGGGACCAACTGTAGTAGCAATTAAGACGCCCGCCTACCGCACATACCAGCAAGTCTTATTAGACTTCATCCAGAATAAACTTGTGATTCTTACGTTCAATTGTCAATGTCTCAGGGCTCGTTCTGTGTGAAATCTGAGGATATATTTATATATGTGTAAACTATATATTAATAATTATATTTCCTGGTAAACGTCTGACAAAGCTCATCATTCTTAAAAAAATAGAAGTAATATGGAATTATTTGAATAAATATTTAAGTGCTTATCATTTTCATACTTTAAGGTTGATTCCTGTCACTGTCAATATAATATTTTTAATTGTGATTAAAAAAGATTTCTCGATTAAAAAAAACTAATTGAGTAAACGAGTATTTTTGATTTTCTCTAATAATTCTAATTTTTAAGTATGCGCTTGACGGTGTCTCTTCGCTACCCTCGTCTGGAGGTCCAACTGTAGTAGCAATTAAGACATCCGCCTACCGCACATACCAGCAAGTCTTGTCATTTTGGTGGTCGCATACATTTCTCCGAAGCAAATAGTTAAAAAAATTAAAGATTTTCTGCATTTTGTACTTTTACCGTATACCGAAGATGGTTCTGCTCTTTTTAAAAAGAACTATCACTCGCTTCCCATGATTTTGAGTGGTGATTTTAACGTTGACTTCAGTTTGCCAGAAGGTGAGCCGCTCATAGCTTTTCTGAAAGATGAACTCAAGCTCGAAATGAACACAAATCGAAATGTTTCGATAACTAACATTGGTACTGTTATTGACGCTGTTTTTCAACGATTTTTAAATACTTTGAAATCACAAGTATATGTGTCATATTTTAGTTTTCATAAATCTATTGTCTCCGCTCTTCCCCAAATTGAACAATAATAAATATTTTTGATAAAAAATTGCATTACTCCTTGTGTTAATAAAATAAAATTTTCATTAAAGATATAATTATTCGATAGAAAATTATTTCCAGTCATAACCAATTCATTTCTTTCAGGATTAATGTCACTATTGCGTATTTACCATGATAACAAGTTAGATGTTACACATCATATGCGACTACTGTAAGACTCGTTTCTTTTTTCTTTTTTAAAAAATAACGACCATATTTTTTTCAAAAAACCTTTATTTTAGGATTGTACATACTTTTGCCTATTTTTCTACACAGTTGCCGAGTTTATTAATGCACTTGCCATACCTTAGAACTAAGTTTCGAAAATCCTTTTCAAAGAAGTCGGCCGCCTGGTCGGACAGCCAAGAATTCACGGCCGCTTTCACTTCTTCGTTGTCACTGGAGCGCTTCCCGCCAAGATTGTGTTTGAGGTACCGGAAAAGGTGGAAATGGTTAGAGGAGCAGGGTCGGGGCTGTATGGTGCATGGTCCAAAATCTTCCAGCCAAAAGATTCAATTACGTCCCGAGTCGTTAGAGAAGTGTGAGGCTTTGCGTCATTGCGGAAAAGCAAAACACCTTGTGACAGCATGCCACGCCATTAAGAAGTGAAAGCGGCCGTGAACTATTGGCAGTCTGACCAGGCGACAGACTTCTTTGAAGAGGATTTTCGAAACTTAGTTCTAAGGTTTGACAAGTGCATTAATAAACTCGGCAACTATGTAGAAAAATAAGCAAAAGTATGTACAAACCTAAAATAAAGATTTTTTGAAATGAAATATCGTTATTGTTTAAAAAACAAACGGACCTTACTTAAAAAACAGCCCTCGTGTCAGGTTTTTAAAAAAAGTAGTCACCAAAATTGTAAATAATATTTGAGCTCATACTTACCTATCCTCAATTTCCTTCATTTCAGGAAGATTTAGAAAGTTAAAACACAGATCAATCATATTATCAATGAAAGTTCAATGGCTTTTGATTTATAAAATGTTAAAACGATTCTTGAAGTTGCTGAACGAAAGAATAATTTTTAGGAAAAAAAAGTTACGAATAAATGGTCAACGGATAAAAGATCTGGCTTTCTTAGATATTATAATCAATCTTAATCAACTTAATCTTAAGCTTTAAGACAAAAATCCTGTTGCTACAACGCTACTTGATAATGCTGACGCTTTCAAACAACATTCTCATTATGTTGGCGAAAACAAAAAAAAAATTATTTTACTTTGAAAGCTGTCAATATCTATTGTTAAATCACCTAAATTAAAATTTTCAGAATAGGCTTGACAAATTGAATTTTTAGAAACGGAATTCATTCGGAAATTTTCTAATTTTAAAAGCTATAAATTACAATTTCGTATTTTTACTTCACTTACTGGCGTAGCTAGTCCTGTGTGAGTGGGGCCGTATCAATATTTCTTGCACACCCTTTTTTGGAACACCTTAATACATTCACTTCTATCTATCGATATTGACATTGTAGATGAAAGCTTACAAATTGAGTTAACTGAAAAATCCAGTGCAATTTATACTGTTGAAGCAAAAATGAATGGAATTTGAAGTTCTGAATTTTTATACATATTTATCTGTATACCGCATTCTAAAATGTTATCATTTGTATCGTGAACAATGAGTATGTCTGGTATCACTGATTTATGTAAGCAACTATTTTCTTTAATGCAAAATAACAAAAATTCAGAAAGGGCAAGAATAACCTATCAACATTTATCATCAATTATTAAAATTTCATCAACTTAATACATTCGACTAAATTTTGACTTACTTGGCATCGTTTTTCACAAAACATTTTATAAAAAATTATATTAAACAGTATTTCTTATCATAACTATTTTGTTTTCCTATAAAAATAAAAAGAAATATTTATAGCTTGATTGCAAAACTAACTTGGAATATGAAGCGACTATGTATATGTACAGTAGAACGTCGTTTATCCGAACGTTCATTATCCGGAGCGTCTAACATCTGGACCAAAGTCCAGATAAGATTTCGAACAGTGCAATACTCAACAGTTGTTTTGTC
Source organism: Trichonephila clavata (assembly GCA_019973975.1). Lineage (NCBI taxonomy): Eukaryota > Metazoa > Arthropoda > Arachnida > Araneae > Nephilidae > Trichonephila > Trichonephila clavata. The sequence continues at coordinate 38,333 of BMAO01039295.1, read as the reverse complement.
TGAGGCCAAAAGTGACGGGAAAACCTAAGGTGAGGAATATTGGGGGAATTTCAGTTGAGTGATTTGGTAGACATCTACGATGAATATTAGGTCAGTTTGTTTCCAAGTGAGTGGCTGTATATGTGCTCGTTTGTTGAGTTTTATTGATGTAGAAACCTGGATGGTATGCGATGAAGAAGACTGTGAATTTCAAATGCTAAATGATGACGAGATTGTGACTTCCGTGCAAGAAGAATCTGACCTTGTTGATAATGAAACGGATGAAGACGAAGTCAACATCAACGAAAGTAGAAAGGTCCCATCAAATGCTAACGCTTTTCTGCGTTAGAGACAGCTATGAGTGGGAATCAGAGACCTTGCAGCGAAAAAACGAAGGTGTACAATGGTACAGCGAAAAATAAGTGATTATTTTCTACAATAAAGGTAAAATTGCGACATTTTTCACTTACTTTGCTTTTTCTTAAAGCATGTTTCCCGCATGTGATGATTTTCAATATTCGTATTGTGTCCGATATCATACACTGCATGGATCGCATTCGGTTTTCGGTTATCCGAACAATCGCGTATTCGAACGGTGTCCGGTTCCAATTGATTCGGATAAACGACATTCTACTGAATATTATAAAATGCATTGAGCTTGAAATTTAGTGTAATAAATACATAATATAGTTATTCTAAAGTCGTATTTTATTAATTTTGTTAACATTGGAAATATGTGACCCCAAACTTAATGTAAAATAGATCATGTGGTTCGCAATATCATGCAAGTTTGAAATGCCCAATGTTGACCATCCTTATTAGTTTAATTCCACACAAAGGTTTTGCCGAGAGCAAGCATTGACATCATTTGCGTCCAAATTGGTTTATTCTAACAACGGGAAACCTCTCTCACAGCTTCTAAACAATTTAAAATTTCAAAGTTTCAGAAATCATTAAATTTGTTGTTTTATAATTTCATTTCAACTATATACGATATTCCTGCAAAAAATTAGCTACAGTAAATTTCAAATTATTAGATTTATTAGTATTCCTATTTCAGTTTTATTTATGAGTTCAGTTTAAAAATGAATAGGAATGTGAGAGAAACACAATGATCCTTCGAAATACATTCTTGGACAGATTGCAGATCACATGCACTCACAATTTCAATTTCCAACATCATGGTTGCCCGCAGTAGTGTAACGTACACCCCCACAACCCCCTTCCCATTGCGGTGGGGGTGCTAGGATTCTAGGGGTTCAAAGCCTGACTGAGACCCCAAGTACGAATCCTTTATAAGATCCGTCTTGGGGCCCAAAACCTGACTGTTCACGGGAACCCTAATATTCTCCGTAACGCCACTGGTTGCCGAATAATCATGGTCGCAAATTTGTGACCAGCATTGCTTGTTCCGTCGTGTGATTGAAACCTGATGCACTAAAGATCCCCATTTAAAAGAGCTTGTGTATGTTAAATGTGTCTAGGCTCAAATTGAAAAGTTAGGGATAGGGTGCTAGCTAAGATATACTAGTCACTTGACCATGGTTCAAAAGTACGATAATCACAAATAATCGTCGTTTTACTTCAGGGTGCGAAGGTACTGAACAATTAGTCAATCAGAGTTGAAAAAGTAATATATGTTTTGCAACATGTAGTGTCTGAAGCATTAATTGAGATCTATTACCTGGTCACCCATTCCTTCGGGAGAATTTTGGACATAGAAATATTTCGTTGCGTGCAAATAATATTCGTTAAATTTCTAATATATATAAAATCTGTCAATAAATTAAAATTATTTTAGAGACCCAAGGATATGTCCTTGAAGTAGTTTTTAGAATACCTTTTATAAGACTTGCCCTTTTAGAGAATTTCAAAAATATTACGATAGGATATCAGAATCACAAGCTGTCTGGTCCTTTAGTTATAGTTTCCTGTTTAGATAAAAGGTCAATGATATTTATGCAGAATTACGGAAACTGTTACGTGTCAAATTAAATGAGACTCTTAAGTCATCATGCGTAATGGTGCAAGAGTTTGAAAGCAGAGATCCAATGCGGAAATAATTTTCATGATCGAATTATGGCTTAAAATTACAATATCTATTGTTCTTTGAGTGTTTAATGAAGTTTAGAAATCAAAATGAGCCTTATAAATAAAAATTATTTTCAATATAACTAAAAAATATTTCCTGAAAGTTTATAACATTAAGGTTTTTGCTGAGTGTACATATAAGCTTGAATAAACAAATTAATCTAAGTCGGATAATTTTACCTTCATACTCAAAATATAAGTGATTGCATTAATTAAACCGAAACTATTTTGGCTGATGCATTTTTGTATAGAATTTCCCTTCTTTTAAAAAGGCAATGGGAAAAAATGCATTCTTATGAATTTTTTAGTTTTTACATTTATATAGGGATAAGACTTGCTTCTTTTCACCCTGTATAAATGATGACCGTTATGAATTCCAAACAATGAAACTCAGTTGTTGAAGTTCAAAGAGTCTCACTGCGGTCTTTTTCTTCAGATGAAGTGAGTATTGTGCAGGAACTTGTTGACATCTCCGAGTAGTTTCTTAGACATCGAAGTCCCTTTGGTCAACCTGTTTTGTAAAATACCTTCTATTCAAGACGGAAAAGGTTTGTATATACAGACACCCGCTGAGAGTGAGACCTTTCAAACGGCTTTCATGATGGCGTATTCAAAGAAACTACTTTGGATTGGGGGAAACGCGGGGTGTGGGGGGTGCATTTTTCCCAAGGCTCACAATGCAATCCAGACAAATTATAGATGGTGGTAAAAATGTATTTGCACGTGCTGTAAAGGAACTTGTTAGTTACTTTGCTTTATCACGAGTTATAAATATGATAAGAATTTACGAGGCATAGTATGGATGCAAAATACTGCTGATACAGCATTACAAAACAAACCCCAGAAAAAATGATAGAAATTGAATTAAAAATAAAAGATAATTTTAATTAATTAATTTGAAAAAAATAAGGTAAAAGCAAAAAGTAAAAATTAAAAATCTTCAATTTTTAACAAGAGTTTGCTTTAAGAAATGTAATTAAAATATGAAAGATCTATACTCACAAAAGTCAAAATCAGGGGTTTATCAAAGTGCTTCGATTGACACTGTTAATGAAGTCCAGGCATTAAGGCCATTTTTGCCATATGCACAAGAGCGTGAACTTAACGTGGAGCACATTTTTAGACAGAAAAAATGCCTCAATTTTTATAAAAATTTGTGACATTGTAACGTATGCATTTGTTTATAATGTAGTGTTTTTAAAATTTCAAAATATTTAATAAATAATTAGTTTTTTCTTTTAACATGTAAAGGGATAGCGCTCATTTAGCATTATGGTTTAGGAGAAAAAATGCGAAACACATTTTATAAAAGAAAAAATATTTCAACTCGGATAAAAATGAATAGTATGATAAAATAAGTGATTCTCTACAGAATAGTGAAGCCACCAGAATATAATATTAATGTGTTTGAGTACTTATATATCTGAAAAAAATTCCGAATTAGGGTCTTATTCAGTAACATTAGCCGAAAACAGCCTTAATAAGTTCGAAAAATAATTCCAAATCCAGCAGAGTTGAGATTAGAATTGTGAGCTTTTTATGATGTTCATTTAATTAATTACTTCATTCATTTGTTGTTAATTTATAAACAGTAATAGGTTAAGACAATTTTATTTGAATCTTCTATGTGTAATTAATCATTTGACAGATTATCATATTTCCCTATTTCAATAGAAATAAAAAAAAAATTAGAAACATTTATTTCTTCAATTTCGGTTTTAAAGATAATAGATTTAAAATTATGCTTCCCAAATATTTCTTAAAATATGCAAAAAGTTAAAGTGTTTTGCAATGTGGTTTAGAAAAACCTTATAATCTATCAAGATTAAAAAAATAAAAAAATAAAATAAAAAAAGATTAATGAGAAAAAATAATATTTGTGTATATTTTTCAGAAAAACATGAAACATTCATAGTAAATGAAAATAGTTTATTGAAATAAAACCACAAGATTCGATTTAAATTCAAATGGAAGATTCGATATGTATTCAAATGGAATACGAATGAATTGTTTATATACCTAAAAGATATACATTGATTTTTATTCTGATTGATAAAATGGTTTTTCCCACTATTTTATTTCTATAAAAATCTATTTATCATAACAACATTCGTTTACATCTTACATATATCCAAACTGTATAAAATAACTTGCAATCCAATTTTCCTTTTGAAATATATGTTAACAATGTAAATTTCACTCCCCAATAAATTTCAAAAAAATCAATATTAAAATTACACGTAGCATGAAAAAATTCGGGGGAAAATACCCTCAAAAGGAAAAGAATATTATTGAAAAAGCTTCAAGCCAACATTTGTTAAAGATTTTTATATAATAAGGAATATTTTTATTGATGTTTTATCTTCATTGTGTTATTTTGCATCATATGCAGTTTGATTTCACACATTTGAATAAAATGTGTCAACAAAGATTTATTTAATGGTTACAGAACGAAGTTATGTACGAGAACTGGTTATTGGAAGAGAGAGAGATTTTTATATGCAGATATTACATGATACAGATGTCATTTTTATTGAGGTATTTTCTTTTAGTTTTGTCAGGACTTTTTTATATATATATATATATGTAATATTTATGTGGATGTGACTTGAAACAAACGTTATCAAGTTTTGTCGTCTCAACGCTATTACCTGGTTCATTTACTAATCTGCACATTTATCTTTAATATGTATTATATTACAGAATAAGAATTATTTTAACCTTGAAATTATCTAAATCGAAGAGCAAAATATAAATATTCATTTTTTATTCAAGTACTCAATGTAAAATTAGAATAAAGCACAATACAGTATTTTATAGAATAACAGAATAAATTTTAAAATGAAGTTAAGCAAATAAAAAAAGGGGGTTACATTTTCACAGAAAGGAACACTTCCTAAAAATTATCAGACTAAGATGTTTTTAAAATAGATAAATATCAAAATTGCTAATTTGATCACATGGGTATTTAATTCAAAAAATTTTAATCATAGTTTTTCTTTAAGTATTTTACCTTTAAACTAGCTTTTGATTCAAACTCAACTTTATCAACTCTTTTATAGTTTCATAATTTTAATAAAACTTTTCATGAAGTTGTAATGCAGACCAGCGAGAAAAAACTGGAAAAAAAATATATACTTCCAGCCAACTTTTTTTTACACGAAACTAATTCTGAAATTTCAAAATATTGCCTTGGACCATGTTTGGAAAGAATCATGGAAGTAGAGAAAAATGATTATAGATTCCCCCCCCCCTCCGTTTAGGAAAGAAAAAATATAGATCTTTACGAAGCATAACAAGTTGCAATTCCATTTGTTGTTCTTTTGGGTATTAAAAGATAATTTATATTCTTTTTTTGTGTATATCTTAAATTTTCAGGCTTCGCTGCAGAATGTTAGATGCAATAAAGCCGATTGAAAAAAAGAAGATTTTAGCTATCAATGTCGAATTTTTGATTAAGCATTTTCAAGATTCTTGTGAAGAAAAAGCCAATATCTTTTAACTTGCAAAAATATTTTTCACTGCTTTAAAACAGTTATAAAGTTGAAAATAATTTTAATACGCTATTATTATTTTTTATTTCAATGAAGCTTTGACATTGTCGTTGAGTTTAACTTATTATACATACTTTTAGAGAAACGAATTTAGCTCCTTCACACACATATTGATAAACTTTCAATTAAAAGTAATATTCCGACTCTCTAGACAACTAAAAACTTTTTTCAATTATTCAGCAGTCGTCACAATGAGAACAGAAATAACCTCTTGCAAGTGATCTTTTTCCTATAAGGTCAAACTTTTCAATCTAATACAAACAATCCATATATTCACAGTGCCTACGTCTAAAAAAATTATGTTACCCATTTATTTATTCCATTGCTTTGATGAGTTTTGAGAAGATTCAATTGGTTTACGCTAAAAACAATGGTAAGCATAGAAAAATATAGCGTAGCACCTCCAAAAAGTATTCCGATCATCTCAAAATTTAGCATGCAGATTCCTCTAAATTAAGTGGACAAATGATAAAATTTTCAGAAACCAAAAATTTTAAATTAGTCTACAGCATGTGTTTCTACTGCCCAACTTACATTGCATAAAGCAAGTAAAAAATGCAGATGATTTATCTTTTCTTATTTGGGTGTTGCCCTGGACACACGCACAACCAATAGTACCATTACAGCGTTGTAGAAGACCTCTTAACCTACTGGACAACTACGAACGTAGTCAACATTTGGATCATAACTCATTGCTGTAAAGAATCCATTAGCGTAATGGAGCTTCTGGAAGGTTAAGTTGCACAAATGTAAGTCAAGATCGATTGATTGTGCGCTAAACTTGAACTGTCCCAATTGCATCATTCTCCACCATACAAAGTGCTTCAACCTCTATCATACAATCTGTGATACTTTTCACAATCTCAAGGTCCTTATATGTAGAGTTACGTTTACAGTGGCATTTAACATGTTTGTCTTTAACTGAGCAACATCGGCAGGGTCATCTAAAAAGTGTAGTAAAAATGTGTCACGTCTCCCAACAGACGGGAACAAACTCCAACAGACTTGAGTCAAGATCGGGTGATTGTGCGATAAACGAGAACTGTCCAAATTGCATCATTCCTCGCTATCCAGAAGCCTCCATCATACCATCTGTGATACATTTCACTATCTCAAGGTCCTTATTTCGCAAAAGGATTACGCTTACAGTGGCATTTAACACGTTTGCCTTTAACTGAGCAACACCGGCAGAGTCATCTGAAAGGTGTAGTAAAAAGGTATCAACAGTGTTCGAATAGTGTAGCGACGAATTGCACTTCATTCTAGGAGAAAGTAAATATCAGATCCGCCGAGATTTTAATGGCTGTTTTACAGAGGCATACCCATAGAGTGATGTTGTGGAGTGCTGTCTTTTACGACAGCACGTCGCGTTTAGTCGTTCTGCTTAAAACTGTAAAAGCTCCCCGGTATGATAATGATAATATCTTGAGCTGATTTTCACTCACGTCATGCCAACCTATGGAAATTTTTCTGCAAGATGATGTTAGGGCTTCCTGTACTGCTCAAATACCACTGGACTTTTCTCTCTCCGTTCTAATAATGCTCTTCTTCAGCTAGAAATGTTACCAGAACATTAATCAATCAAACATTTGTGAGATATGGTAGGCCACTAGGTTCGGACCTTCCCACAAATTTCCCAAATCTGGAGCCAAAATGTTGCAAATTGAAGAATGCTTGGCAGAACGTATTGCAATATGAAATTAATAATCTATATCACTCCCCATCTTGATGCATTCGAACATATGTTGCTGCCGGGAAGGGGGTGGATATCCTGTGGATAATTACTGATTTATTCAATATGCAGATAGTAGCCATTGGTGGACCGTATGCCTTTGAATTTTTAATCATTTTGGTGCATATTTATATGAGCCTCACATATGCTGAATTTCAATAAAAGCATTCACTTTCTTCTCTCATAAGGAGTTCTTTCTTTTCTTTTTCCTTTTTTGCAAGAAGTGGTACACATTTATAAGTGCATTTAAAATTTTGATTAACAGTGTTGTTTTATATATTACAGCTGTTTGTGTTTATTAAATTTAGAAAATAGTTGTTTTTTTAAAATTTATATTGATTTTATTTCTAGTGCTACTGATATAAAGATTGAATAAGCATCGGTTATTTTTGACATAATTCCTTTTTTTAATATATTAAATAATTAAAGTATATTTTAATCACTTACGTAGCTAGTCCTAAGTGGGCCCTGTATCAAATTTTCAAGACCGCTCTTTTTTGAGGTCCCTTAACATGTTAGGATTTGTTTGTGTATATATGTTGGGGACCCCTGTAGGATTGATAAGGCTTATACAGTGGTAGTTATGCCCCTGATTTTAATGCATAGGGAAATTCTGAAGTCTTCCATATAACATGAATTTATTTGGTTTAAATAATTGTGTTTTGAAGCCGTATAAAAAATAAAATTGTTATAAATTTGTATTTCTAGTGTAACTTCTAGATAATGAATGTGCTGTGATGAGAAATTGAAGAACATAATCCATAAATTTTGACATTGACATTCCTTTCGTGTAAATTTTATTCCATAAATTTGAAAAGTTAGTATTTATTAACTAAAGACCATTGAACCACCTAAAATATATTAATTAGGTATTCGTGTCTATGTGTGTTTTCCTTCTCTTATTAAGAAGAGAGGGAGGACCGCACCTGGGAAAAGAATGTTTGAAGCAGTCGCGTGCTCAGCAGGATGCAACGCTCTTCTAAGAAAGACCCCTTCGTTCGAAAGTTCTTTGCCTCCCCACCTACAGCGGGTCTTTCATACCAAGCGTTATGCCTAAGCTTCTGCTATTTCAATACATAACTTTTAAGGAGAGCGCCCCACATCGGGTCAGTGGGGTATCACGGAATAAAATGTATTTCTGCTTTGTTATCAGCTTCTTCTAAACGGTATATTAATGCACTCACCATTGACGTGGAATGCTCGAAGCGTTTTGAACACTAGCGACATTCCTAAGGAGTTTTTAGGGAAAAATTGGTAGGATTCTATTATGTGGTTTGGGATCGCGTTTTTAAAAGATCGTTCAGTAGCTAGCAATTTCAATGCAGCGCTGCACATAATGGAAGTCCCCCTTTTTCATGAAATTAATAAAGCGATCATAAAATACCACATTCGAATAGTTCGGTTTAATGCAATAGGGTAGACAGCAGATTGTATATTTTGATAAACTTTATGAATTATTTTCAATACAAAAATGGATATAAATTATAAGTAATAGAAAAAAAGTATATGTTTTTCATTTAGACGAATCATTAGGTGTGAATCGTATTGAGAAATCATTAGTAATTCGCTATCGAAATGCTTAAATTCAAACTGATAATAAATCAAGTTAGAGGAGAACTTGAAAATTGCAGTCAGCCAATAATGTCTTTTAAGTTAAAAAGATAACTAGTTTTCGTTTTAGGAAGAAACTATAACTTTACAACTTTATTAATGGCAATTAAATATTTTCTCACCTTGTTTGATTTTTTCGCTATATAGAAAAGATTCCCTTTTTTAAAAAAAAGAAAATGTTTTGGCATTTAGAGTGAAATGCCATGAACGAGTATATTTCCAAAATAAATTTTCTAAAATATGTATCTATTTTTTTCTGTAGTGTAAATTAAGAAAAATAGTAAAAGGACAAAATCTTTTCCTTTTTTTTTTTTTTGTATATCTTTTTTTTTTCTTCTCTTTTTCTTGAAGAAAATAACTTTTTAAATTAGTTTATCCGAAAGCATATTGAAGTTGAGTTAAAAGGAAAGTCTCCTTCTCTCTCACTTAAGTATCTCCTTATTTTAATCTATCAATTGAAAAATACTTTATTTGTAAATCTTGTTATAACAATGAATTTTAAATATAGTGCTATATATTTTGATTTTAAAAGCTTCTATTTTAAAAGGAAATAAGATGGAATTAAAAAAAGGAAGTGTTCCCATTCCCATTATTGTGATCAAACATAATTAAAAAAATCATTATCTGACTACTTTCAACATAAACAATACAGCATTTTTTTTGTATTTATACAATGTGGGAAAGGCTCTAGTAAAGTGATCAAGACCAATGAATGAAACATTAAATTAAGAGCTAATTGCAGCATTGAAAATAAGTAATTTAAATGAAATAATAATGTAAAATAAAAATTAAAGGGAGAAATCTATTTATATTTATATTTCACAAAGAAAAAGAGAGCAAAAATTAATAATTTACAAGCTTAAAGACTTCTTTGCAGATAAAGAACATTTTTCTACATAAATAATTAACTTTTCTTCGCAAAAAATTAAATTAATTACAAAAGCAAAAATATCGATATTAAAATAAGAACTTGTTCAACTTTATAATTAGATCATAAACTTTAGATTTGCTATTAATAAAAAATAAAATAAATTCAAAAAATAAAATGTAATATTTTAATTTGAATTTGATATATTTTATTGTGTATGTGCTATAATTAAATTTGCTTGTCATTATCATCTGAACTTCATTCTAAATCAGAAGTAGCAAATGTATAACAAACAAGAGCTATAATTATTCAATTTTGTGATAAAATAAAGTTGAAAATATAGTTATGAGAATTGAAAGAAATATTAAAGATACCAATAGAAATTCATAAATCGATTGTGCTTTCAAGAACGAGAATTCTTAAAAATTTATTACACTGAAATTGTTTCAAAGATTCATGTCTTTTTAATATTTTTAAAAAATTAAAAATAATAAATATATATTTTTTAATATGAAATGAAATAAAAAAATTTACTCGTATAAATATTAGAATATCAAATTATTTTCAAACTTTGGAGTATTACATAGTAGAACATCATCATTCTTCGGAAACAGTCTTTTTAATTCTTATTTTGTTTAATTCTTAAAGTATTCGTTTTAAAGTCAGAGGAACAACGTGCAAAAAGTGAATAAAAAAACAAGTAATATATATATATATATATAAAGTAAGTTATTTTCTCTAATATAATTTCCTAAATGTATATATAAGTATGCTGTTTTACCACAAAATTTTCAAAGATAGTTGTGCTAAAACATAGTAAATGTCGTATGTCTTCCCTACAGTAAGTGATATGTATAAAACTTGCAAAAATAATCGGCAAAGTTTTTACTCCAGTACAATTTGACATTTATTAAGCAACAAATAAGTTATCTTTTTATTTTCAAAATAAATCATATTTCCATCCATAATCTATTAGTGTTATAGTGTTCATTTAGATAGAATTATACGACTGGCAATACTTCCGCATGAACACAAGCTTATGAATGGCATATATTCATACAAAAAATAATTTTTTCTTTGTATTTAGTTTTTGTTTTGGCTTGCCCTCATCATTTGTGCATGGTTCAAAACCACAAGGTTCATCAAAAATAGTTGTTTGTACAACCAATTCAACGTTAATTCACCTCATGCAGTAGCGCACACAAAAATTTTAAAGAGGGGGGGGGGCAGAGTCGAAAGTTTCACAACTCGTATCATTACCTCAAGAAAACACCAATTGATTCTTCTGATTTTGTTAACCAAAAACAGTAAAAATAAATTATTTAATAAAAATTAGCATTAATTAATAAACTAAAATGTTAATTACAAGTACTTAATTAAATTTTACTTTATATATATATAGGATTATCATCAATCGAAAAAACTCAAGGGCTTTGGGGGATGTCCGGACCCCTATTACACCCCCTTGTGACCGTCCTCAGAGATTTATGTTTTCTCTTGAGGGCGTTTTTTTCTTTCCTAGTGAATTTATGTCCGATTCCTTAAAAAAAAGAAATCATAAACCTTATTTACAATAAACCTTCTCATTGACAGTTGCAGTCGAACCTCTGTTCTATGAACCACTATTTTGTGAACTTTTTCTTGAAACTGAATAATATACACAGAATAATATACTGAGAACACAGAATAATATTGAAAGAGATGAATCGGTACTCTCTTATATGTATTATCGCAACAATTGCCAACTCTATTAATAACTCGCCAAATTGTCAGCCCCGATTTTCTTTGCGTCGTACGCCCTGAATTGACAACCATGCGCTTTGTTTCATATAATGTTGCCAATAGGTTGCGATAATATGTAAGAACCGATTAATAAATAGTTATTTAATGAATTTTCCATATAGCGAATTTTTCTTTGGGATTTAGCGACTTTGCTAAACAGAGGTCCGACTGTATTGAACTAAACATTGTAATTATATAATCAAAATTTTTCATGCAGAATATCATCATTCATAGCTTAACAACAACAACAAAATTCAATTACACTACAGTTCTGTATTCTCACAATTTCATTCAAAAGATGCATAAATCAATTTCTTCTTCTTTTAGAAAAGAAGGTAAACTTTCTTATGAAAATAATCCTTACGATAGTTTCTCTTGTGTTCAGAATATTCTCATAATTAAATCCCATCGCAGAGATGAAAGCTCCAGCCTCACTAAGTAAATGCGGATAAGCATTCATAACACACCGTCGTATGTTATGTGTGTAATATCGCCTGGCAACTCATCCGTTAGGCGATAGCATCTCTTCTCAGAAGCTGATATCTCCCTCCCCCCTAAAAGCCGCGCGCAATCCAATAAAAATCTCAGCCACAATCAGCCTCCTCACGAGGCTAAAGGCGGATTAACATTATTAGGCCTCACCACACGCGAACTAACAGTCCCAACATATTGCCCGACTGGGGAAAAGTTAATTCAAAGTTATTCATCCGAACCCCGATCCGTAAGACCAACGCGTGCCAGAAATGGCAACATTTTCGATCCTCATATAGAGTCGGGTAACCAGCTTTTGTCACCATAGCAACCGCTGCGCCACCCGCTGTAATGGCTCAACAAGTAAGCGATCTGAAGAAGTGGGAGAGAGAGAAAAAAAGTAACCTTTTCCGGAATGGGATGTGTTCCGAGGGATTGGGAGAGGGTGTGAGTCTAAAAGGAGTTGTTCTAGGTTTAGAGGATGTGGAACTATGAACATCCGGGGTAATCTCTAAAGGAAAACGTAAAGTTAATGGATGCAGAACGAATAGACCTATTCATATATTTATTTTTGTTTCGACCAACTAAAAGCATAGAGTTCGCATAAGTAACAGTTTTATGGGTCAGCGGAAAAGAATGTATATAGTTAAAGAAAAGTAAGGTGGCTAAATGTTCGAAGAGAGCAAGACGTAAACAACTTATGAGAGACTATGCTTTATTTTTCTCACCTAAAATCACTATTATAATTACGTGAAAACTATTGTTTATAATGCTTTTATGGAATTTGACTACCTTGAAATCGCGAATTTAGACAAAAATTGACGAAAATGTCTTATAATGTCTTATGGTATAACTTGCTAAAAAATAATTATTTTTTTGTTATAAAAATAATTTATTTTTAAAAAAATGGTAAAGGAAGGAATTTTGGAATTGTCGGGTAATATGGAATAGGTGGCTTAAGCCATCAGAAAGCTAATTAAGACTTCATAAAACATAGCTATTTTTAACGATAAAAGACATACTTTTAAGAATACGTGAAAGTATTTTCTGTTTCAAGTCTATATACAGGGTGTCCAGCCTTAATGTGACCCAATAGCTAATTCCCGAACCGTTCGGTTTAAATATGCACTTCCAATTTAAAAAATGTTTTTAAAAAGGTAAGGAATGTTTTTACGTGCTTTTCGAACCAAAAGACCCATTTACAAAAAAATTACAAAAATTAATTTTTTATACAGTCCCCAGGTCCTATCACTTATATTTAGAAAAAGATGCAGTACACAAAAACAAAGTAGACACACAAAAAGTTTCATTTAATTACAATAAAAACTGGACGAGTTATGCCTACATAAATTTGAAGTATCTGAGTTGCTCAGAAAAGGGGGTCGTATATAAAGTGAGTTTAGAGCACAGTAATTCACTATCTACAGAAAGAGCAAAAAAAATGATAATTCTTAGAAAAATTAAAAACATCGTAGTAAACATCATAGATTGACAATTTGTATTGCGGTATGGCAAACAATAAAAATTAAATTATAGAAATACAACTTGTACTGAAAAGATTAAAACACTTTGTTTTAACAAATAGCAGCAAAATAATACAGGATTTGCCTTTCAAATTATAGCATAACGTGGAATGATGCGCCAATCATGAATCAGGGGTTTTATTATATCAGAATGGCCAAATTAACTTAAATAATGGTGAATGCACGAGACAGGGAATACGTCTATTCCAACTCCTAGTTTTATACAAGCGCTGAACAGCACGGGCAATTGTGCAATAACATGGATGTCTTCGAGTGGGAAATTAAATGGCATAAAGTCTTGGCGCCTCTCTCTTATTTCGATTACACTGCCCATAAAACAGTAGCATTTCACAGTTTCTTCATTTGTATACATCTCGTTCTCCCCTACTATAATTCTTAATATTAGAATACGACTGTATGCAATTGCAAGCGACTACACAACAGATTTTTAACGTTTGTCGTGATCAGCAAAAACGCAGCAAATCAGACTCAGGCCGCAGCATATAAGTCTATTTTTTGGAACTGCTTTTGAGATGTTTTCTTCGTCCAAAATATTTTAATTTTTCTACGTTTTACACATACTCAGAATAAATTTTATTTCATAAGTACTCAATTATTGTATTATTAACGTATGCTTTTAAATTTAAAAACGATTTACATAAGAGTGACGTGCAAGAGCGAAAGTTTCCTAGCAGAGTTCCAACTAATTTCACTTTGGAGACGGCCCCTTACTAGCTTCTTGAAAATAGCCTAGAAAATGCATATAAAGTGTGATTTTCAAAGTTCCATAACTCGGCCAGTTTTTATCGTAATAAAATGAAACTTTTTGTGTTTACTTTGTTTTTGTGTACTGCATCTTTTTCTAAATATAAGTGATAGGACTTAAGGACCGTATAAAAAATTAATTTTTGTAATTTTTTTCTAAATGGGTTTTTTTGGTTCGAAAAGCACGTAAAAACATTCCTTACCTGTTTTAAAACATTTTTCAAATTGGAAGTGCATATCTAAATCGAACGGTTCGGGAATTAGCTATTGGGTCACATAAGGCTGGACACCCTATATATATTTACAAAATCACAAATATAATCTTTCTCTGCACAGTACAATCAAGGTGAGCACACAGGAAAAAAGCTGAAGCGTTGATTCCAAATTTCCTCTCATTGACCTTCGAGCAATTTTCCGTTGCAGAAAATACATTCAGTGTCGTTGTTTTCTGATTCTTAAGTTGATGGCCTGAAGTGATGATACATCAGAATGGAACGATTCCTTGCTTCAACGATTCATTAACAAAGAGTCTTTGAATGTTGTTTTGTTGTTTTGGACCCTCTGGTTCCCTTTTTTTTTTTTGAGCTTTTCTTTTAGTTTATCCTCTAGTGCTTTTTTCATATGGGAAATACATTATTTTAGAAATAGATCAAACTTTCCTTCCTCTATATTTGACTTCTGCTTTTTAGGAAGTGGTGGTGATATCTCGATGAGAAGGACAAACTTTGTTGATTCAGACCAGTGGTCTTCAAACTGTGTTCCGCAGAAATCTAGGGTTCCACAAGGCATACTCAGGGGCTCCACGGGTCACAAAAAATATCGAAAAGAAGCTTATAAATATGAATGCAAAATTACTGTTTCTATGAAGTTTGTATAATTACAAGTATTTAAAACTCATCCTATTCATTAAAACTAAAAATTTTATTTATATATAATAAACTTTATTTTCCAACACTTCTTAAACTTTTTTTATAATATAATAAAAGAATATTATAAAGTTTTATCTTTATATATATGTTCCTACTAGATTGTGAATATTCTAAGATGTTTACTATCTTGGGTTTCACGAGATAATTTGACACTCGTTAATTAGCAAAGTGTCTTGCATAACTAAATAATTTTCTAATGAAAAATGCACCCTTTTGAAATTGTGGGGGAAAACACCTGCAATGAAGGAGAGGAAACAACTAATCAACATATTAGATGTTAAAATCTAAATTTAAGCTAGAATAACTCCTAAATTTTATGTTGTAAATTCATGAAAAATTTACAGTTTTTCTCACACAGTTATCAACATTTTAATGCCATTCAGAACCTTGTGTTTAAGGGAAATATATTTCTCAGTGTAGTGGATACACATAGACAAAGTATAAAAATAAATCAAACGCAGAATATGAAATGTGACCGCAGATAATTTCAATAGACATAGGCTTCAACAATTTGTGTGAAAAAAAGCTAGCACATATCCCAGTTACTAAATATAATGCAAGGGAAGGTGACATTTGAATCACAAACTAATATTGTTAATGAGTAAATTATACTAAAAATTATATTAGAATTAATAATAAATGCACTACTTCTTTTAATCGCCTTTACATAAAGTACCTATAACAAGTTGATACACTTAAAACATTATTTTGAGTTATAATCTTATAAGTATATGTGTGAAATGGGGTTCTACGAAAACAATTCCTAGTTCTAGGGATTCCGTGAGTTGAAAAATGAAGGCCACTGTGTGATTTAGACTTATCAGGGATAGGGTTTCTTTTGCTGTAAATCATAAGATTTTCCTGCTTTTTGTATTCCTGGGTATTATATTTCGTTCCCGGGAGCGACACGAGACTGAAATAATCCGAGGTAGCTAGTTTTAGTTTGGACTTGACTCTGGATTTCGATCTCCGATATAAGACCGCTGTGTTGCAATTTGCGATCATTCACCCCGAATTCCTTGAAAGGAGAAATATCCATTAGAGCCCCTATTAGTGGGAAAGAGTATAATAAGAGAAACAGTAACACCCAAATAGGAAAGTGAAAATATTTTCATATAAATAAAGATTCATATGTATATGTAGGTTTACTCTCTTTGACAAAAACGTGTTGTGTAACGCACTAAAACCAATGTAAACTATCACGTTTAAATATAGGGCTAAAAAACAATTATCAAAGTGCTATAAGAATAAAATAAAAAATGCACGTGTATTTTAATTAATAACTTAGTACTAGTCAGTGCTCATAAGCATATGCTGCTTTGTGGACAGCAAAAATTGAGTATGGGATCTGCAGCAACGTGTTCAGTTTCATACTTACTGTTTTTTTTTAAATCTAGCCACTTTTTAACATACAGATTTTTTTTTATTTCAAAAACCTTCTTTATGAACTTCCATAACACTCAGATTAACATTCCATTTCACAAGTTCCCTGTGCCTTGAAAAACATTAATGCGACACTTTTTAAAGTACATCTTTTCACTGACTTTATACTACGAAAAAAATCGCTTGTCTCTTGCTGTTCGATGTTACAGAGATTCCATTCCGACCCCAAGCGCGAGCGATTCACTCCAGCTGTGATTTCCATGCCATGAATGTCAGTCGAGAAACCAGTTTGGGGCTAAGTGTCCCAGGATCCATTGACGTAAAAAAAATAGAAACATAAATTTCCGATTTCTGGTTCCGTTTTCATTGAAATAACAGCTGGAATTTCAGATAAATTGTCTCAATGGACATAGAAACCACGATACTTCAGAGTTCAAAATATGACTACCCTTGCGTGTACATTGAGTTACTATCGATCTTTACATGAACTTCTTCCTATGCTTCAAGACTGCTTTTGGACGATGTCATTTCATTTGAAGCATTAGTTGATTAATGAAAAACAAGACAAATTTAGAATACGGTAAAGTAATTGATGTTAGGAAAATGCTGCTTTTATTTTTAATGTCAAATTGAAATATGAATGAGAATTACGAAACTGATAAATGATATTTTTTCTTAAACTTTGAAAATAAATAAGACATAGTCGAAGACAAATATTTCAAAATTACATCCCTGAAAATATTATGTACAGCTTTTCATGTATACTTTTTATCCCCCCTCCAATAAACGGCTTTCAAAATACTGCGAATGAGCTGTAAAAAAACTAATGATTTTTATTTATTTGTTTCTTGTAATTTTTTTACGTTGTTGTTGTTGTCGTGTCCTTCCCGCAGGGAAGGAATGACAGTTGCCATTGCCTGTGAGACACACAGGTTGGACTTCTTAACGATAGATGGCGCCATCACCTATCTCCCCCTCCACAATTTTGGCATGGAACTGAATGGGAGGGAAATATTCTCCAGCCACCTGCACACGTGATTTCTGCTGCGACCACCCACACGACTTTCGAACCCATTGATTTAACGAGCACGTACTCCGTCTATACTCGGTGGTATTTAGTGGCATCGGGCATCGAACCCAGGCCCTCAGGTCAGTAGTCCGATGCTCTAACCACTAGGCTACCCACGGCCATTTATTTTACGTATATTAACAAAAAAGAAATAAGATATAGATATATAGATATATGATAAAATGAGAGCCACGCTTGTTTACTAATTATAGTAAAACAAACTCTGGAATTTTCTGTATAAATTCGTAAATTATCCACAATTTAGTTATGAAAAAAAATGAAAAACACAATATTTATTGAAAAAAAATTATTGTTATTTACCACGTAGCTTCTTTCACTTTTTTACATAATCTTTTCCTACATTTAGTCGTATTTGTTCACGAACTTCAGAATTTCCATGTTATACTCTTCTGTCGCCAGGTTTTCATTGCATTCTTTAATTTTTCGTCACTTCCAAGACGTTTGCTTCCCAAAAAACTCTTATCATCTCCCCCCTTCTCAAATAATCATATTTTCCTTCAGCTTAAGAAAAAGATTGCAATCACTAAAGATCAAATGGCTCTGACTATTGGTCTTTTGTTTGAATGCGGAGAACACAAAACTTAATTAACTAACGGCAGAAAAGTATAACATAGAAATTCTGAAGCTTGTGAATAGACATGTGACCAATGTTTAAATGGAGGTGGCGGTTATGTAGAGAAAAGTGAAGGAAACTTCAAGGTATGTAACAAAATTGTTTTCCCCCTAATATTGTGATTTTCATTTTTTATAACTAAGAGGTCTTTAAATTCTGGATGACCCTCATATTATAATAAAACAGACAAATAAAAAGAGATAAAAAAAGATCTTCACATTTTTTACCTTTAGAATAAAGTGAGTGTGAGTTAATAAACTATTATATTAATATATTCCGATGTCTTTTTAACTGTAGATGAATTCAGGGATAGATAAATCCGAATGTTGCTGCATTTATATAATTGTAGATAATGGAAAAGGTTTCTTAGCCAGTTTTCACGGGAAGAAATTCCGCAACAAGCTTATTTTAACAATGATAGGATAAAATACAAGACTTATCCGAATTCACCAAATCTGATAACATTGCAAAACATTTTTTAATATATATATATGAAGAATAAGAAAAAAAAATCACTAAAAATACAAAAAAAAATTAAACTTAAAACTTTTTTGGTTATAAATTTTATTCTAAGTTTTAGTGCAATTTTTTTATTAAAACTATTTTAAATAAACCAAAAATATGAACTGAAACGTGTTTTACAAATTATTGAATTCTAGCTGCCAAATACGATCGGCATCTTTGCAAAGTTGCTAGAAAAAATTTCAACATACTAATTGTATCGAAAGAGATATAAATAGTTCAAGTAACCTTCAATCAGCCTCTAATTATTTGTATGAAGACTTTTATTAATGTAAAAAATATAAGTGATTTTACTAAACTTAATTTCAAGATTTATAAGAATTTTTTTGAATTATTTCATAATGTGCATCACGAATTATTTCTTCAAATGTGCGTTTTAACTTTTTATTTTAAAGTTATTTTTTTCTTTTTTAAAAATTTTATACTTGATTCATGGAACTTTGTTCTTATTATTTTCATTTTCTAAATGAGATACCATATAATTATTAAAATGTTTTAAAAAATAACTTTGAGAACAATTGTGTTCCAGCTTCTTTCCATAAAACTGCAATTGAATTGAAATGCTGCAAAATGTGTGTGTGTGCTATCATATACATAGCAATATAAATCAAGACATACAGTACCTAAAATTAGAGAAGAAAAAAATTTGAATTTTGGGTTATAGATTGATGAGTCCAATTTTAGTACTTTGGTGGGGAATTTGTATAAAAGATAAAAATATCAAAATAAAATTTTTTAAAACAAAAACATATCTCAACAAAAAAAAATACAATCGCTGTAATTGGTTATTTCTACGTCCTTCTACTAATCCTCTAAAAGAAATATTTCCGACAAATTGTGTGATTTGAGAACCTCTTTCTGTAAAGGAACCGAAATTTATGTAAAACAGATTAACTATTTAAAGTTTCTTCAGTGAATTGAGTTCACAAGAGAGAAAAGGAGAAGATAGCAATTGAATGTGTTGTTGATAGATTATATTAGAATTTATATCCGAATCGTTAGCGTATCCAGAAAAGGGATTAGGAACCCTGTGATGTGAGTTCAAGGAAACAGGCTGAATATCTGCATTTTATGATAAGTACTTTTTAATTACATAAATATTTAGAGTAGGCTAAAACCGAATCACTCCCTATTAGCTTCATTAAAAGTTGATAGTAATTAAAATGTTATGAAATAAAAGTTGCTTTTAATGATGGCTCTTTATTCCACCAACCTTCGCTCAAACGTAGCGGGTTTTTTTAAATGTAGGGGGAATGTAATGTGATTTTTGAGTAATACTAACGTTAAAATATAGCTGAAATTTCATTTGGGAGAAACTAATAATTCTTATCTTCCCTTTTCAATATTTTTAACTGAGATCTATTTTCTAAAAAATACAT
The DNA here is from genome assembly GCA_019973975.1 of Trichonephila clavata. Taxonomy (NCBI): domain Eukaryota; kingdom Metazoa; phylum Arthropoda; class Arachnida; order Araneae; family Nephilidae; genus Trichonephila; species Trichonephila clavata. The sequence goes on along the minus strand of BMAO01039295.1, from coordinate 18,041 downwards.
CCTTTTTCTGTGTAAACTGAAATCGGTAGATTTACGATAACTTTTCATTTCCTTAGAGATAAAACGCCCTCACACATAAAAATATTGATTTGGGGAATTTACATCCATAAGTAAAAGTTTTCTGTCAGTCAGAATAAAATCCATAACAACCTGAAACACGCGTCTGTTCCATTTATGGCATGGAACACTTCCGAAGGGGAAATAAATGCTTTTGTGTAAAGACACGTGTGACTCTCTTTTGTGACAGCATGTTGTGGGAGTTTTATTGAGCATTAGTTTTAATCCAGGTGATCTGAAGAGTCCTAATGAAAGGATGGCTATCCGTATACGTAAAACAGGGGAGTCTTGAATAGCCTCTTATGTTGTTTACTTCGTTTGAGCGAAGAGCCAACTGTTAAAGTAATCCCACTCCTCCGTAAGCCAGACAGTTCTATTTTCCTGCTTGCATGTGTCAGATCCGAATAGCATACAAGGATAGACGTTAGTATCACTAAAGGTAGATTAAGAAATGCAAATGTTTAAGTATTTACGTGGTTTTATTCATTGCTTTCAAATAAACACTCCTCGCGTATTGATAAATGTTCTGAGCGAGATGTATTTTTTCGATATAAATTTATAAATGCTGTTCGAGTAATAAATAGGTCTCTATCAAATAATAATTTTAAAGGTATGTTGGCAATCCCTCTTCTTCCTCAAAATGTTCCAAACAGTTGAAATTAATCTTTGATAGTATGCATTTGAAAAAATTAATTGAATTAAAATTAGTTGTGTATGTGAATTATTTTATACCTTATTTACTATACTTAAATTTATCATTGCCGGTTTCAATTCAAGTATATACCAAGAAAAACGCCAAAATAGTTTTTCGTCCTGATAAGTGAGTTCTGAATTATGTTGATGCATGCATTTGTGAAACAAGAGCAAAACAATTTTAGATGAGAAAAAAAAATTAACAAATAAATTTTCTATGTACGCAATATGTCTGGGTGTGATATTTTTTCTGTCAATTTTTATGCATGTTGCATCACAAATTATCTAAATATCTCAAAATTCGAATTAAAAAAAGGAAGAAATAGTTCCTATTTACATGAGCCATAATGAAATATTTTGTGTGTGTAACGCGTATTATATAACTATTGATAGCAACTTCAATATGATATAAATCAACGGTTAATTACTTAAAAGAAAAGCAGAACGTCAAACAAGCAAGTTGCAGAAACTCTTTAGGTTTTCAGTCTCCATCCATCTCCAAATTTTCATAGAAATATAAATCTTCTCAATAAAATAAGTTTTCATGAAAAGTATTTTTTCTATTTATTAAGGCTTGCTTATTAAAGGTAAATTTTTAAAAAATTGCAAAATACTGCTGATTTTTTAAGAAAAGAAACGTGTTTTTGAGCTTTTTACATATGGACAACAAATATTTCGAATTTACAACTTTTAATTTTCCTTCCACATATTCCAAAATAATTACATCGCTCGTAAGTCTTCCTTAAAACAATATTATTAGCCAATGAGATTGTTATAAAAATCTATGATCGAGTAGTTGGTGCGACTTCGTCATCTGTTTTTCCTATTATGGTGTAAAAAAAGGACAGATACATAGATTTCAAAGCTTCTCTATCGCATCCAAGCAATGAAATGTGTCAAACTTAAAAAAGAAGCATTTTGAAAAGTGCGTAATACTGAAGCAAGATACAGCCTCATCAAAAAGACTCCTTTTTAAAAAAAAATCTTTTTTAATTATCAAAATCAATATTCCAATTTTCAGAAAAACCTGATATTGAAGATCATTATTTAAATAAGAAACTTAAAATTTTATAAAATATATGTAGTAATGGCTCCATATATAGTAAGCATTTCAAAGTTAAAAGTATTTGAAATGTAAAATATGTTTACCATTTATTAATTTTTGAGTATTAAAGATGAATATTTTTTTAAAAAAATAATGAAATATTGCTAATTTTACAGGGGAAAAAAGGTGCTTTTCGAGATTTTTACATAAACAATAAATATTTCGAATTTATAGGTTTTAATTTTTAAATTTTTTCTCATACATCAGCCTTCACATTTTGTACATTCGTCATTGATACGTTAAACTATTATAAAAAGATTTGGACAAAAATATGTTAAACTTCTCCATTTTTCAAATATGATGAGCAAGTAAGAGATATTTTTATTATTTTTTTCGCCTTGTCACTTTGAGAGGTGAATGGCAACTTTTCTCGGGTATAGCAATCGGAAAAAAAATTCAGCTCACTTTATTATGTATAATATATGCATTCCTTCTAATAAAAAATACGGGTAGTGAAATGAAAAAAAGAATGAAAAAAGGACTAATTTTAAATGCAAAATCATTCAATTTGTGGAAGAAATAGAAATTATGCTGCAATAAAATGATCAATATTTGTGAAACCTCCATACTTGTGTAGAAGAAAAATGAAATCACAAGAATTGATATGACAAGTAATAAATGTGCTTTGTGTAAAGGAGTAACGAAATGGTCCATCCAAGAAAAAATTACCGATTGCATTAATTATAACAACAAAAGTAATACCTCTATGGAAAGTGGACAAAAAAAAAAACCTCAAATGAAAGGGAAAACTTTAAATTATCTTTGAGTTGATATAGTCGACTTATGGAATGGAATAATTATATCACGAGAAAAATATAAGTTCATAAGGGGTATGTCATTTCTTTTAAATAAGCAGCATATAGGTAGACGTAGATATTTAATTTTTTATGCTCATATTTTCTTTATTTTTTTGTATCCGGCGTACAACACGCGATCTTTTTTGATCACGTGATAAATTTCGATCTTATTTTTTGAGTTACAAGTGCGCGTTATACCCCGGAATATACAGTATATATGAAATATTTTAAAATAACATTAATATAATATTTCTGCTTTAACAAATTTTAATTGATTTTTTTCATGATTATGTTTTAAGCAATCTTGCACAAGAATTCCTTCCTTCCTTCCTTAGTGGCTCAACAGCCTGGGTGGGCCTTGACCTACCCAAAGAAGCCTTTTCCAGACTAGCCTTCTTCCTGCAAGTGTTCTCCAATTCTTAGTTCTCAAAACTAGAAGATCTTTTTTCCAGGCCATCACAATCCATCTAATATTAGACCTGCCCTTTCTTCGTGTACCAATTGGTTGGGCATTGAAGACTTTTTAGTGGTGCGGTCTTCTTTCATTCTGACAACGGGACCTGCCCATTTAATTCGTTGCATTTTGATGAAGTTAGTGATATCAGATTATTTATTTCATTGATAGAGCTCGCACAAGAATTTAAAATCGAAATAATCTCCTTTTTAGATTGTTGCTAAACGAAGAAAAAATTTATGTAAAATACATGATAAAATATTGAGATCATTACTACTAGTGAATGAGAGGGAGATTAAAATACGCTTGTCCTCTATCAGTAGTATATTAATAATTACAAAGTAGGTTAAATTTTTTTAAAGCTTCGAATTTAAACTTTGAGTTGTTGAATCATAATAATATAATAAATTGTATAATAATTGCCGCCCTTAAGTTATTCAGTTTCAAATACCCTTCAAGAAAATGAAATTCGTTCAGAGCATTTAACAATAAGAATAGGCATCAACATATTAAACTTCATGGGCGCTTTCGATTAAATGTAATATCGAGTTTATTATTCAATTGCACCTAAGTATTGTTGGGACACATTCATTGAGAATCTGCTTAATATTTATTCCCTATCCCATCTCTTTTTCCCACGGGCGGGAAGGACAAGGGGCTAGATTTCAGAAAAACGGAAGCGGAGGAGAATGAGCGGATTAAGTGGCTACCATGGGTAAATCTACAAAAGGACACGTGCCCTTGAGACCAGCCGCAATTCTTTGAGCGATCGCTTTGGGGCTTCCAATCCATCCATTTTGAGATCAATCGTCCTTTCTCCATCGATTACATTAAAATGTTAAAGCATTCATTAATCTACGATCATAACGTTAAATCTATGTTTTGTCACATGTATCTCAGAATATCTGCTTCAAGTGTAATGAGAATAAAAAAAGAAAAGAAATGTCAACTAATGTGTTCAACTTGCTTTAATGCAGAAAGCTTATATTTTTTTAAAAATCAATTTACTTGCAAAACTCCTCATGCTCACACAGTGCATAACATGAGGCTTACAGACGTAAGTGGTAACGACATAATAAAATTAAAAACAAAATTAAAAAAAAACATAAAAGAGATAAATATAAATAAAAGGAAGGGAGGAAATACACAAATATAAAGAAAGGGAGGTACCTCTACAACACTTTAAAAATCTATACAGTAAACAAATTTTCTTAAGACATTAAGGCTTTCAGAACAGTTGATCAACAAAGACAAAACAGGTGGCCAGGAAATACCTAAGCGTTTCCACTCCTTTTTAAAATTTTCTGTTTTACAAAAATATAGGTTACAATACAACAAGACACGAAACGCAGTTTCAGCATCTAGACCACAAGAACAAATATCATTACCAATTAAATTAAACCTATATAAATAGCTCTTAAAATTTCCATGTCCTGTTAGAATCTGGGATAACTTAAAATCAGTAACAAATTTCTTACATTTTAGCCGTTGATAAAATGGTAGGAAAAAACTTTTTAGTCCACAATGCTTTAGGCGAGGCCAAGAATTTGGAGTTCCAGGCGGAAACAGTTCTTTCCCAAGCTAAATGCTTCCAGTTATTAAGTTGCAAAAATAATTTTCTGATCAAGGTTTCCATATCAATACTTAGAACCATGATCATATATGAAAAGAAACGTTGTTAAAAACATTTTCAATACATAAACAAGCAATACGTGATTTATTTTTACAGATTCTTTTGAATTGCAAATACCTTAAAATTGATTCATATAATATTAAGTGAAGGCGGGAGGAAACTGGACGTCAAAATTATACTTCGGCGATTGGTATTCCACATATATGGTACCGCACTAAAAACTTATACCAGCTCCCGGGGAACGTACTAGGTCTTTAACGGGACATTCCAACCCGCAGCTCCATTTGAAATTTAAAAAAAATATCAAATGAAGGAGAGAGAGAGATTCATCAATATATTGTGACTACGATAGCCGAGTGGCCATAGTCGAGTTCAGTGGTTCGAGGCCTAGTGCCACTGAAGACTCGGCATATGGAGAGGTGAGTTAAATCTGCCGAGGTTTAAAGTACTCACGTTAGCGTGGTGTAGAAGCTTAAAGAATAGAGTACCAGTTTAGGTGTCATCCTCGTCATTTGACTGTGGTTCAAAATTATGAGATTCGTCACCAATAGGTCTTACGTTGCTTCAAAGTAATTAAAATACAGTTGAATTATACAGTTAAATTATAGTTAATTAAAATACATCAATTCACTGGCATATGAGAATTCCTTAAAAAATGCTGCTTTTTTTTAACTACTTTTAATTTTTCATTGCGTAAATCAGAGAAACATTATTCTATATTTAAATATTGGAAAAAAATAAGAGGAAAAGGATAAATAGTAGAATATGAGTGTGGATTTTAAGGCATAAATTTACTTTAATAAAATTTGTTCTGAAATCCTAAAATCTCTACATATTCGAACAATCATCTATGAAATATTGCAAAAATACTAGCTTCAAAAGATGTAAATAATTGAGTCTTTATTCATCTGAATATTTCTTTACAAAACATTTATATCGCTTTCTTTTTTCCTTCAAAACATTAATCTGAAAATGTTTCTTTAAGAAAGAAAAATTGGAAACTAAAGTCACACAAAATTAATTCAAAACTGTTTTGATAAACACATTAAAATGAAAAAGTATACCATTTTGAGAGAAAAAAAATCTGGTCATCTTATAATTTCATAACAGCACACACACAAATGTCTTTATTCGACGCTGCAAAGTACTAACTTTTTTCTTCAATTATAATTACCTTGAATTCTAACTTCGATTATCTATACGGTTATGACCAACTATACATTTCGATTTACTAAATCGACTGTTTTTTTAGAGAGGAATATTAATTGTCTTGGTTATTTCAATGTTTAGAAACATAAAACAATACAAACTATTGGGCAGCTGAAAAACTACTGAAAAATATTACTAACTCCTGGAAGAATCCCAATAGGGTTGAATAATTGAAAAAATGGAATATTTAAAAAAAATTATCTCATAAATTTTTTCCCTTATAAATCAACAGAACATTTTCCTTCTTCACCTAATTTTTGCTTTTCCTGCCTTAATGTAATAGTGAAAAATAAAAAATAATTCTCAATGTACCATACACATACTTAGAATTGACCGAAACGTATGCGTTACATTGCATTCTCCCTAAGTGCATCGAATTTCTCCTTGCATGAGTGATACCACCGAAGCATTACTCTGCAGGGTGCATGTGTCTAGTTAATGTCCGGTCCGGCCCCGTTCGATTTCCTAGCACCTACGACCGCCGAGAAATAAATATCCGGCTGCATATAATGACTTCTGTCTCACAATCCAGTATTCTAGAACAAATGGCCATTTCGCATGTCCTTCTCACAAGTTTCGTGCCGTTTTTTATTTCTACTCTTTAGTTACTTGTTCACCCAAATGAAAGTTTTATGCAGATTAACTTTTTCATCCGTTTATCCTTAATTAAAAAAGAGAAGAAAAAAAATATTGATTGAGAAAAGTGAACTGATATTTTTGACCCAAGAACAATGACTGTAACATTTAATTCAACGATTGTAAAATTAGTCGCAAACAAAAGAAAAAAATTGTTATTATTTATAATATTTTACATTTATGATTTCCTTATTTATAATTTTCTACATTTGGGGAAGAGGTAAGTGACATGAATTATAGATTTCTTCTTTTTATATTCCCAATTTCGATTTGTATAAGCTATTGAGTAAAAAAGAAAATAGCTAAAAGAATTCATGTGATGTATCATGATTTTCTTTACAAAAAAATTAATTTTAGTCGAACTTTTCTAAAAAGCATCGTTGAGGATATGATGTAGAGCAAATATCATTGCTGGGTATTTTCCATATAACAGCTGGAATGAAAGAGATGCTTTTTCCACTTGTTCCCAGGAGTGTAAATATATGCTGTAATAAATTTAAAACTTGAGAAATTTATTTAGTGCTGCAAAAATAACTTACATAAAAAAATGCATGGAAAGAAACTAAAAATTACCCAAAAAGGTTGGACCAGTAAATCAAGATGATAAGCTAAAAAAGGAAGAAAAGTGCTTTCAATAATTTACATTTATTTAAACTTAAAAACAAAATATTAGCTATTATTTCGTTTAAAAGTATATTTTCTGCTTCTCACGTCACAAATACGACAAAAAGTACACAATAGAAACTTAGTAATTTTTTATCGAATTTATTTTTGTATTTTAAAGTTAATATAAAAGTTTTAGTACCTATAGACCTTTTTATCGAATTTTTAAGCGCTCAAGAGTTTTTTGACATGTATTATAACTGCAAAACGTTTCCGATCGCCTTAGTTCGTGTCTTCCATATCCAGTTCGTGTTGCTTACATGCGCCAAAGTTAGAGTATCCAAACCGACTTTGGGCAACAGAAAGTTCGGTGCCTCTATTCCGTGAACACAAACTGAGTTCCTTATCCCTTTGCGAATGTTTAATGAAATGTTATTCAGTAACTTTTTTCAGTAAATAGTAGTATTTTTCTGTCATTGATTTGGGTAACGAACTCGTGGCTGGCTTGTCATGAGTTCGTGCCCAGAATCACTAAAGACTCACTATGTAGGTGAGCGATGCATGTTAATCGGCTCAAGTGTAGTATAGGGTAGGGGGCCTTAGGAGATTTGGCGATTTTTCTTTGCATTTGGCGATTTTTATACAGATATTATGGTGAGATAACGAATTCATTCTGGCTTCCGGACACCTATCGCTAAGTGAGGTAGCCTGGCGATCGATTTTGGTCGTCAAAAGAAATTGACATCGCCCCTATACTACTCTTTAACCATTAAATCTGTCGAGAGCTCAAACGTCCTCCCGTTGGTGTGGTAGTTAAGAAAGGGGGGTTCCAGCTGAAGTGTCGTCCTTATCACTTGATCATGGTTCAAAATTATGAGGTCCGTCGCCAAAAGCCCTCGTACAGCTGAACAGTGCGACGTTAATATTCACTCACTCACTGTCATTTATTTATGGAGGAAAACTGTTGAAAGAGGCTTGCTATAAAAATTTGCTAAAAACGGTGAAAAGTTGGTAAAATTCTTGAAATTAAAATTCTGTTGTGCTGTTTATTACTACCATGTAATAATTAACTTCAAAACATACACGCCGTTTGATTAATTTTGCGATAATAATGTAATTTTAAGAACAAAATAAATATTATTCATTTATTTTCCCATGTACGTCAAAATATTTACTATAGTAATTATTTCTTATAAAATTTTACTTATTTTACAAAATAACTTTTTGTGTTGTTATAAAATTAAAGAGAAAAAAAAACATTCCCCATTTTGGACGCATTTTACTCAAATATTTTTCCATTGGTAAATGGTAATAATATAAAATGCTATTAAATAATTTTTTTTATCTTTTCAACAAAATTTTCCATTTACTTTATTTAAAATTACCTGTGGAGTAGATATTTTCAATGAGTTTCAATGAATACATACAGGTGAATTATGCTAGATGGTCAAAATAAAGATTGAGCATGCTTAGACCTGTTTTTCAGTTTGACACCAATATTTAGAATAACTTGATACTTTCATTTTAATTAATTGATTTTCAACATCTTACTAACGGGTGGGCAAAAAGTCTGTATAAACTTTAAAAGTTTATAAAACCCGGAAAATTAAACGAAATAAAAAACGGTTTGCAAGTTTAGCATCGATAAGTCACGGGATTTTTTTTTAAGATAAGAAAAAAATCTGCCCACAGACGATGCTCGTACAAATGACTGAATTGGAAATATGCAAATGAGACAGGCGATTACAAATACTGTTGCTCTCACAGCAACCTGAGAATGTTTTGGCCATGGCAATTTTTCAGCAGGAAAAAATTAATGATAAGCTTCTAAGTTAATATAAACTAATCTTAAAAGAAAAAATTGGCCTTGAAATGAATTTTAATTAATTAATTATGAGAATTTAAAAAACTCAAAACATATAATCAAGCAGAAATTATTTAAATAATAAAAATTGAAATTAATAGCCATTTCACACTGAAAGAATTGATGTGCTCAAAAATATTTTTAATTAATCCAATTTAAGAGTGGACAAAGACTTTAAAATGAAACCGAAACCAAAACCGTACTCAGAAAATTTCAAATATCTTTAAAATTAATTTTTCAACAGATCTGAAATTTGGTGGCAAGCTTCCATAATTCAGTAATAAAAAATATGTAGGGTATTGTGTAGCCTTAAGCCTTGTAAATTCATATGTGTCCATTCTTAGATCTTGAGAAGAATTCATAAAAACACTTTCTCAGAAATTTTAAAAATATGTTACACATTTTACAAGTTTGTTTTCCTTTTAAAAAAATGCATAATATCTGTGATTGTGAGATTTTGAATATAACAATACATTTACATTTGTATATTACTAAAATATTTTAAAAGGTATAATACTCTGCTTTATATTGGAAAACTAGATAAGCACTTTATACAATATCAACATTCTAAATTATGTAATAGTTTATTTTAAAAAGATTTATTTAAAAAAATATTTAAATATGCTTATCACTTTCAAAATCTTCCATTGCATGGTAACCTATTACTTTAGCCAGTTTCATTTCAAATGTATTTGTTTGCATCATTTTTTTATCAAATGTTTTTATTGAAAGGTATTATATACTGAATTATATGCAATGCGATCATTTGAATACATTTCAATTTAACAAAAAAGAAAAAATGTCTTTGCTTAAAAAATATGTGAAATATTTTACAATTCTTTATCAACCATATAAGAATATAAATTAAACTATATGTTTTGAGCTGTGGCGCACACAGAAATTTTTCAAGGGGGGGGGGAGTCCAGGTCGAAAATCCACCATTTTCGTATCATGCTCCTAAACACCGCACAACATATTCTTTTGATTTTCGAAAACAAGAAACAGAAAAAAATTAATTATTGAATAAATAATTAGCATTAATTAATAAAATTGATTATCAATCACAAATACTTAACTAAATTTTACATACTATATGCATAGGATTATAATCAATCGAAAATATATCAAGGGCACTGGAGAGGGGGTCTGGACCCGGGGACAGCCCCTTCTATGTGTGTGCCACTGGTTTTGAGTTATCCATTTATTTATTGGTATTTATATATATAGAGAGAGAGAGATAATTTTTCCTTACAAGTTTTTATTAGTTATTTGTTAATCAGGAAGTTGTACTTATATTAGCCCCCTTATTAGTAAGAATTTCTGTATATATTTAATTAATAATTTTTATCTTTTTATTTATTCATTTGTAATTTTCACGCAAATTAATCATAAAAACAAAGGAACAGGAATAGGAAAGATTATATACATGTTAATTTAAGAAGGGGGGAGATGAACTGAATCTGTAGAATAGATGACTTTTTAAACTTTCTAGTTATAAATGAGAATGAATCTATTAGTAGTAGGGGGAGAGAGAAATTAAATATACTTTATTTAAAACATTTGACAGTGAAAGTAATTGAAAATCTTTAAAGATTCAGAAAACTCTAATATACTAAATACAAGGTATTCCATTTTCATGCTAATTTAAAGGCTCATGCTGAGCAAAATGTAACAATAATAAATCAAACATGAATGACTCCATACTCTAGGACCCCCGACCTTTTTCGCAGAGGGGTCGAAAGGTAGAAAAAAAGGAAAAGAAAGGGAATTTAAAAACTCGTTTAAGTATTCGAAAAGTTGACTGGCGAGGGAGATGGATTACGGCGTTTTTTCCCCCGACAATGAGGAGAGAGGGAAAACTATCACCAGGAGGGGCGGTGTTATTAAAATCTAACTTTCGGGGGTTACTGGTATTGTTCAAGCATAGGGAAATTGTCTGGCGAAGAGTCCGCACGTGCAATGGCTAAGATTTGCGGCGGAAGGGGAATTTTAATCGTGGAGGGATTTAATGCGGCGTAACAAATGAGTTTGCGTGTAATCTCTGGTATTAAATGAAGTCGGTGACACGGAGGTTTAGGGTCCCCGTTAAATACTGAATTTATTTATGTACACAGTAAAACTTGGGCTGTGAAAAAAATACCTTTTATATCCCACCTGCGTTATAAATCTATTAGCAGAGGGTCGCACTCCGCGATTTAGAGTTACGGTGTTACAGTTCTTTTAAAAGGGGGTCGGAGGGCAAATACTATAATAGCGGTATAATCGGATACGAGTAATATGTTGACAGTTTTTGACATTTAGAAATACTTTGAAAGCATATTCAATGATGGAATAATAAGCCTTGCAAGATTAAAAAAAAAGGTATTTTTAATCAGGAAGAAGTGATGTCATTTTCAGGTGTATGACTTTGTCATTTTGAATTGATTACAAATCAAAGTTGTTTGAAATTAGAATAAAAAGCTTTCAAGAGTTGCGATTTTCTATTTAACTGAGAGTCTCGGTGTCTGTTCAAACACTATAATGGAATTATAGGATAAATATATTATGAGTCTAATTGGGAATGCAAACTTATTCAGTTAATTCAGTTTAAATATTTTCCGGAATGTAACTTTATTTCATCGAGTGTCAGTTTAAGTTTACTCATAAAACTGTAAACTAATAATAATAATGTATCACAAGCTTATTTAAACACCTTTTGAAACTCTCCTTTTTTATACATATATTGCAAAAAGTATTCGCACTAAAAAAGATAATTACAAATAAATCTAAATTGTTAGCCCGTAAGAGGGAAAGTCAAAAGTTATCTACACGTTTGACAAAACTCTTCTTTCATTGCGCACACTGACTTCTGTCCAAGTTTATTTTATTGCCATACTGTTGTAATAATGTTATGATAGCTTTTCCTAACTCCCCCATTTTTTGCCTTAATTCTTTTTTAGATATATCAGGACTACTTCATTACAAATTCACACCAAAGAAGAGAAATGAAGCTGATTCTTCGCTAGTTCAAAACTCATTATTTTCAATAATAATTCACACCAAAAATTAGATGGCAGAGACTCAGGACAAGGCTTTTGTTCAACAAGCGTTCTCTATCATCACCTCCTACAGATCAAGGCCTGGTGACTCCAACGTGATAGGCTTGTGACGTCACACATAGTAGGGATAGAAAACCTGCTTGAATTCAAGTTAGATCAGTTACTCGCCTACGCCATTTTGGTGCTTGTGTCTGTGCGGATACCTGCTTGTTCGCTTTTTTATTATAGATTTTCAATTTCTTTTTAACTATTCTGAATAAGTTTACAAAAATGGTCTACACATGCGTTGTACCGAATTGCAAAAGCAATTATAAAGGTACTGAAAAATTGGAAATGTTCGCATTCTCCAAAGAGGACTCCCTTCGAAAAAAATGGATCCATGCTATATGAAGAAAAGATTTTGCTACATCAAAATATTTAAAGGTAAGTTATTTAACTTTATTCTATTTATGGAAACTGTAAAAATATCTTAATTTTAAAAGTCTACTTATAACTTTAATAGGATGTTCGATAAGACATTTGAAAATGTACTCATTTCTTTTTCTTCATGTGAGATTCTTAACATAATTACATTGGTAATTCATTTTTATATATCTATAATGAGAAAAGCGTATTGTTTGTCAAATAAATACACTCATGTCCATAAATTAAGGATAATTCAGAATCATACAGAAATTGAACTCTAAAATAAAAATTTCACCTGTAGAATTATCACACACATCTTGAAGAAGAAAATGCAAATTATAGGAAACCACCAGATGGCGCGGATAGTACGTCACAATGACGAGAGTGTAAGAGAGGGGTATATAAGGAATGGTGGCAAAGAAGTAAAATTGTTCACAAGCGCTTTAAAAGCCTTTCAGTGCAATAACCGCATAGTTATGGCACAAAGGAAGCATTTGGGTGATTTTTTACGTGGTAGAATTATCGGACGACTGGAATGTGGACTTACCCAGCTGGAAGTTTCCGAGGAACTTGGAATCACCCAGAGTGTCATCTCCAGGCTTTGGCAACGATTCCAAGATAATGGTAATGTGAGTAGATGTTACAGCACAGGTCGCCCCCGAGTTACAACGCCGAATGAGGACCGGTATTTGGCAGTTACTGCCAAAAGAAACAGACGGAGCACAGCATCAGACCTATCTCGTCAGCTCTCTTCAGCTACCGGTACGACAGTTTCAAGGCAGACCATGTACAGACGCTTAGGGCACATTGGTCTATATGCTCGTAGGCCTGTCAGATGTGTTCCCCTTACCGCAACTCACTGTCGCCTGCGATTAACCTGGAATAGAGAGCATGCATTGTGGACACCGTAACAGTGGTCTTGTGTGATGTTTTCCGACGAGTCCAGGTTTAGTTTGCAGTCTGATTCTCGCCGGACTTTCATATGGAGAGCGCCAGGTACCCGTTACCACCAAGAGAACACCATTGAACGACACCGTTACGGTGGTGCAAGATGGCTCGTTTGGGGAGGAATTATTCTTGGTTCCAGAACTGACCTGCATGTTCAGAGTGTAACGATGACAGGCCACATCTATTGGGATGTCATTCTGGAACAACATGTACGTTTGTTTCGGGGCGTCATGGGTGCTGAATTTCTGTTTATGGATGACAACGCCCGTCCTCACCGTGCAAACATTGTAGACGAATGCCTTCAATCGGAGGATATCACCCGTATGGATTGGCCAGAATACTCACCGGACTTGAATCCAATAGAGCATGTGTGGGATATGCTTGGCCGACGAATTGAAGCCCGTCAACCCCCTCCCACCTGTCTACCGGAACTTCGGAGGGCATTACTTGATGAGTGGTGTAATATTCCCCAAGATCAGATTGATAATTTGATACTCAGAATGCATAGGCGTTGTAAGGCCTGTATTGCATCGTCCGGGAGACATACTCCGTATTAATCATCATACTAACCATGTTATACTGTTTTTTGTAAATAGGTTTGTGACGGATCTATACGGTTTCCACTAACCTCCTCAATATTTCCTTAAAGTATGTTATTTAATTCAACCAATCTCCACCGGGAGCCAAAGCGTGATTTATGCAAATGAGATATATTATATAAGTTCGGGTTTAGCGAGTTAACAAAAAAGGTGGTAAAGTGAAGAGTGAAGTCAAATGAATTGAAGCATCGGTAGATCAACACGCAGTTGTTGACAGTAGTAGATAGCAGTTACGTGACGAGCTACGCCGGGGAGCAGTAGATTGAAATTGGAAAAGATCCCGTATTACAGAGTGTGGATCCTTCTCCATTATCCGATCCAGCCAGTAAGGAATTCATCACCACGACGGAACAGCCGATGTTAAAAGGATAAGGTTAGTGATTTAGAATATTGTGAATACGTGTACGTGTTTTAGCTGTAATTGTACGTGTTTGATCTTTCGTGGATTCAGTCGCGATTCTGTAGTTCCGTTAGTAGTAACTCCTTCTCATACTCCACTGTGTTTTATTTCTCTTAAATTTGAATTGTGATATTATATCCTTCTGTGATTAATAAGCATCAATAAATATAGTGATTTGCAATGATGTCTTACGATTATTCAAATCCGCCTACACGTCCAGAAACACTTAACGGTAGACGGGGAGAAGATAATCTGAGGGGAGGACGTAATCCACGACAGGTTCTTTTTTGAAATTTGCTCCAGGGAGTAAAAATCACAATTTTTATTAATTATGTCAAACATATAGCATCTTTTTTGCTCTTTACCTTTTGTTTAATAAATAGACTTTACAAATAAGTCAAATTTGTTTTGCTTCTGTCTCTTTCTTTGCCTGAACTTCATTATCCTTAATTTATGGACATGAGTGTATTTTGTAGCCCTAAAAAAATTTGTGTTTAAAAATGAGCTCAATCAAGTTTTGTTAATGAGACAAAAACTGTGTAGTATTTTTGCTATTGCAAACAAATATTTTTGTGTCATTTTCTAAATATCTTTTCACAGAATCAACGAAAGTACCTTAAGTATTAATTGTGTGTTAGCAAAAGAAAGCCCATTACATGATACAGAGGTCATAGTCTATGTAAATATGGACATAAGAAACCATTTATTGATTATTTTGTATATTAATATGATGTGAGATACAAAATGCATAACACATTCATTACAAAAAAATACTATCTGATTTCTGAACTATTAGGATGACTTTAAAAGTAAGAAAAAAAATAAAGCTAAAAACAGATAAACATGACTCAGCGTTAACCTCACAACGCTAACTTGAAGTACGATTGCTACGACAGCAAATGTCGGAGAAGACACCACATTTAGAGGTAGTGAGTACCAATTTCTAAGCCGTTGACGACAACACTGGCAGTTTCTTTTCTAGAATAGTTTGCATTGGTGTCCCGACAAGAATTATTTCATCGTATCAAGTTTGCTTTGATGACAACCATTTGCTGGCAAAATAAACAAATTTCATTGAATCAAAGAGAAAACAAACAAACAAACAAAATTTTGTTCGAATTTTGTATATAAACGTTGTCGAAATTTTTTTTGCTGTTGTATCAAAAAATTTTCAGTACTTCCGACAAAAGTTCCACTTAAAATTACAAAAAATAAAATTATCAGAGAAATTTTTGTTAACTCTCATAAATCTTTTCTGTCAATGCAAAACAATATATATATATATATATATATATTTAATTTTAGGTTTGTGAACTACACTTTTCTGATGATTCAATACGAAGAAACACAGAAGCTTATGACGAAAAAACTGGAGAGAAGATATGTGTGGCCTTGCAGCGTTTTAGACTACAAAATTTTGCAGTCCCGACAACTTTCCCAACTTTCCCCAAATATATTTCAAACTCTACAAATAACATCAGAGAATCTCCTGAGCAAAGACTGCAAAGATTAGAAAATGAGCACTTACAACGCTCAATCCAAGAAAGCATCATTTCCAAAGAAGAATTCGAAAAAAGTAAATCATTTACGTCGCTTCCAGAATTAGTCGAGTGTTTAAATGCAGAGAAGCTTCAGGACATATGGACTGTTGTTTGTAAAAAAGATCTAGTAATAATTATGATGCTAGACACAACGGTATCTCCTGTTATTTTTTAAAGCATCAGTGATTATAAATAAAGAATTAGATTTGTCAATACACATAGGTCAACTTGGTCAGTACTTGGTAAGTAACTTGGTAAGTACAAATTTCCTGTAAAAGTTAATAATATTATTGTTGTAAATAAAATATTACATGAACTGGTTCTCAGAGTAGAAATGAAAAGCTCCCATGATTTTCCTACAACATTTGGTTTTATTGTTAATCTTTTAGAAAGCATGTTTTCAGATTTAGATGATGATAAAAAAAATTGTACTCCATTTCTTAATTGACCAGCTCAAATTTTTAACCTGTAACAAGTTTTCTTTTAGATATTCCTCTGAAATGATGGGGTTTTTTTTTTTGTATATTACAATCCATATCCCCTCATGCCCATAAATTTTTAAGAAATTCGGGATATCTCAATATTCCCCATCCTAGAACTTTGCGCAAACTTTGTTCATCTTTAAAAACTAATCCTCAAGCAGAACAATCAAATCAAAACTTTCTAGCATACATAAAAAAAAGTAAACATCCTAAAATCTGTTGACAAAACTGTCATACTGATGCTTGACGAAATCTATTTAAAACCATATTTAGATTTTATAGGGGGTAATATTCTTGGGATGGCATGTAACAGTGAACAAGCTGCTACTTCAACTTATGTGTTCATGATTCAAAGTCTTCTTTCTCCTCTTAAAGAAGTAGTTCATGTAATCCCGGTGAAAAGATCGATGGAGAAAAATTGTTTGCTGTTGTTAAAAAAAACTATCATAGAACTTGAGGGTATAGGATTCAAAGTTATAGGTGTAGTTTCTGACAATAATTCTATAAATCGAAAAGCAATGTCCAACTTTACTGTTCCTCCCAAATTGAGCATTGTATATCCACATCCTTCTGATCCTTCCAATCCTTTATTTTTTGTTATTGATTCAGTACACATTTTTAAACATATTCGTAACAATTGGATTAATCAAAAAAATGCGGGCCAATGTTTTTATTTTCCAGATTTAGAAGATCATAATAAGTTTTCTTTATTAGTAGCAAATTTCTCTACACTTAAACGATTATAAGACATAGAAAGTAATAATTTAGTAAAGTTTGCTTATAGTTTAACTTTGAAGGCTTTGTGTCCTACAAATCTTGAAAAACAAAATGTGAAACTTGTGCTTAAGATATTTAATAACTTTGTTATTCAGGGTCTTCAACTATTAGGAAAGCAACATAAACTAATTAGTTATGAAATAACATCAATTTTTATTTCTTTAATTTGTACATGGTGGAAAATTGTTAATGTTAAAACACCTTTAAAGGGACATCATTTGCTTGATACTTATCAGCAACCGATTACTTTATCTCCAGACAACAAAGCATGTAATTTCTTGCGTAAAATTTTATCATGGTTAGACTCGTGGAAGGAAAAAGATTGTACTACTGGCACCCTTACTAAAGAAACACATCTTGCTTTTACTCATACCACATACGCTTTACTTGAAATTTCAAAATATTGCATTAAAGAATTAAAATGTCAGTATTTTCTTCCTGGAAAAATTCAAACAGATGCGTTAGAAAGTCGTTTTGGGAAATATAGGACACTTTCAGGTTCTCAATATTTAATATCAATTCGACAGCTTTATGAAGTAGAAGCTAAACTAAGAATGCAAAATTTTTTACCTCTAACTTTGGTTTCAAATGCTTATGGCCAGCTTAACTTAAAAGACATTAATTTAGAAGATTCGTGTAATGAAAATCCTTTAGAGCCATCAGTATCGCATAATTTTAATATTACGCTATTTGAAAAAGATTTTCGAGATGCTCAGCCATATCTATCTGTCTTAATATATTTAGCTGGTGTTTGTGCTAGAGCAGCACTAAAAAAATTAAAATGCGACTCTTGTTCCAAT
>BMAO01039294.1:0-2500 GCA_019973975.1 Trichonephila clavata | reverse complement strand
CAGTGGTTGAACAGTGGACTGAAACCCATTTAGGGTCTCCCCGCGTAGAGTTCAGATCCTACCATGCGAGTTTTGTTCTTTACAGAGGAATTTCTTTTAAAAGCATGTCAACATCTGCAAAGAAACATCCTGGTTTTAAAGAATGTTTTGGTTTCTTTAGATAATTAATTTAAAGAACCTTTATGTGACAAATATCATTACATGAGTTTTAGCAACTGTTTCGAGCATTTATGGCCAAGTGGTTAAGATGGACTAGAAATCGTAGGTCTCCCATAGAGTTCGAATCTACCGGCTGCGGTTTGTTCCTTATAGATTAGTATAATAGAAAACTAAATTTTTAAAGGAAAAGATGCTTGTTTTTAATATTTTTAAATGTGTAAGATACTAGATACCTACATGACAAATATCATTTACATTGGGTTATCAGCTGTTCAAACTTAGCTGTGGCCGAAATGTTTAAGGCGATGGACTAGAATCCAGGCTGGGGTCTCCCGCGCTAGAGTTCAGATCCTGACTGCGTGTTTATCCTTTACAGATCATTCTTTAGAAAAACATGCCATACTTCTTAAAGAAAATCTAATTTTAAAGATGTTTAATATTTTAAATTAAGATAACAGAAATACCCAACATGTATTAAATATCATTACATAGTTTTAGCAATGTTTGAAACAGCTGTGTGAAGGTGGTTAAGTTGATGGATAGGAAATCCATTGGGGTCCTCCCCGCGTAGGTTCAGATCTACTGGCTGGTTTGTTCCTTATAGATTGAACTAATAAAGCTAAATTTTTAAAGGAAAGATGCTTGTTTTTAACTAATTTTTAAATGTGTAAAGATACCTAGATACCTACATGTGACAAATATCGTACATTAGATTTATCAACTGTTCTAACAGCTGTGGCCAGTGGATTAAGGCGATGGACTAGATATCCAATTAGGATCCAGCATGGAGTTCAGAATCTCTGGCTGCAGTTTTGTTCTTCCTGGAGAATTCTTTTGAAAACATACCGTACTTCTTAAACGAAAGATCAGTTTTTAAAATAAATTTAATTTTCTTTAGATAAATGATTCAGTAACAAATTTATAACAGTGTCCTACATTACATGAGTTTTAGCAACTATTCCGGCAGCTGCTTGTGGCCAGTGGTTAAGGTGATGGACTGAAATCCATTGGGTCTTCCCGCGTAGGAACAGAATCTGGCTGGGTTTTCATATAGATAAGAATAATGAAACTAATTTTTAAAGGAAAGATGATTGTTTTAACTAATTTTTAATGTAAAATGCAGAGATATATTCATGTAAAATAACATTACATTAGTTTGCTTAACTGTTTGACAGCTGTTGCCGATTAGTTAAGGCGATGGTTAAAGAAATCCATTCTAGTCCCAGTAATTTCAGAATCTCACTGGAGGCGTGTTTTATTCTTGTAAGATTTTCTTAAAAACATCCATACTTCTTAAAAGAAAGTCCTGGTTTAGAAGAATTGCAATTTTCTTTAAATAAGTAAGTTAAAGAAATCACATGTGACAAATATCACATGGTTTGTAACTGTTCGGTAATTTGTGGCCAGTGGTTAAGGCGATGGACTAATCCATTGGGGTCTCCCGCGTAAGTTCGATCCCTCTGGCCTGTTTTGTTCTTTACATGGTCTCTTTTAAAAATTGTATACTTCTTAAATTTAGAATCCTCTTTTTAAAGTGTTTTAATATTTTAAATGATTAGGTATGAAATACCTTTATGATAAATATCATTACACTTGAGTTTTGCTGTAACTGTTCAATAGCTGTGGCCAGTGGTTAGGTAGTGGATAATACTCATTAGGTCTATCCCATGAAATCGAATACTACCAGATGCGGTTTTATTGCCTAATAGATTAGACTAATGAAAACTAAATTCTTTAAGGAAAAGATGTATTTTTAATTAATTTTTCATCATTTAGATGCCGAGATACATTCATGTGACAAATATCATTATTAGATTTATAGCTATTTCTAAGCAGCTTTGTATGCCAGTGGTTAAGGCGATGGTTCAGAAATCCATTAGGTCTCCCGCATAGGTTCAGACCTACTGCCTGCGAGTTTTATTCTTTTCTGGGAGATTTCTTTTAAAACATGTGTATCTTAAAAGAAACATCCTGGTTTTTAAAGAATGTTTTAGTTTCTTTAGATGAAAAATTAATTTAAAGAAACCACTATGTGACAAATATCATTGTGAATTTTGTAACTGTTCAAGTAGCTGGCAATAGTGGTTAACGCGATGAACTGAAATCATTAAGGTCTCCGCGTAGAGTTCGAATCTACTGACAGCGGGTTTGTTCTTCTAGACAAAGTTATCTTTAAAAACATGACAAACTTCTTATACAAAAATATCTGTTTTAAAGAATGATTTATTTTCTTTAGATAATTAAGTTAAAGAAACCCTTTATGTATTAAATGTCCACATTATGAGTTTTAGCAACTGTTCTTAGCAGCTGGCCAGTGGTTAGAGCAATACAGCCAACTTCA
>BMAO01039293.1:0-17889 GCA_019973975.1 Trichonephila clavata | reverse complement strand
TAAAATTGATTTAAAAAGTATTACCACCTTGAAGTTTGATTAGTAAAACAAACAAAAAATTCCGAATTATATACACTCCTGGTTTTAACACCAAAACTGATATGTTTTTGCATTTTGAAGTATATGTATAATCCCAATTAATCCATATATGCTCATACAACTCACATTAGAATACGAGTATGTGGATACCCTTATAATTTTATTTTTATTTTGTTAAATAATAATCCTTTTTCTTAATGTTTGTCAATAATTTTCTCATGAAAGGTAATATGAAAAAATAAACTTAAACTGATAAAAAATTAAAAATTTTTGAATTAATTTAAAAATATAGTGTTTTAAATCAAGAATGCAAAAAATCTTAAAACTGTATGTAACATTATTCCAAAATCACAAAATGTTGTAAAAAACAACAAAAACTTTAAGTGTAAGAAATTTTATTTGTTTTTATAAAATGTGTTGTTTTTTAATGCATCTTTTTATTATTTATGAACAGAATATCCTCTAAGAGTCAGCGCCAATTAATCCATTAGGCACTTGGGGCAGCCGACAAGGGCCCGGATAGGCTAGACTTACCAGATTTTCTGGTTATAAATTTTGACCCTCCGGTGCCAAGAGGGCCTGTAAATTTTCTGTGCCCAGGCCCCGAAATGAACTTAAATCGGCACTGCTAAGAGTCATAATAATAAACTAATAAATGTACTTATGTACTATACCATCCAATAATTTTACCAAATCAAAAAACATTACTACATGCTGTCATTGTTTCTACACATACGAAAAAATAAAGTCTAGCACATGTACTTTCTATATAAGCTCATCAACAAATAAACTGGAGAAGATTTAGAAAAATTAAACAACTGTCCTTTGAACAAACAAGATATAATTATAACTGCATTATTCAAGCAGCCAAAATTCCTGAATGTAATTGTATTCAAAAATGCAACAAATAAATATTCTTTATGTGAACAATTGCCAAATAAATTCACATAAGTACAAATCTAAATGTTGCCATGCAGTTCTATAATGTTTCTTGTTTTGCTTCCCCCAGCCTTTTAGGTACTTATGTATTAGACTACAGTTTTTATAAATACTAAATAGATCTCAAATTTTAGTAATTTTTCACAACAAAATAAAAGAATACTATAAATTATAAACAATGTTTTTGTTTTTGAAAATGGACATTCAAGATTAATGTGTCTGAACATGTGCAGGAATGGATCTCCCCTATTGACTGCATATAGCAAAATTTGGCAAGGCTTTTTGATTTGATGAAATTGGTCAACAGTGTAACACGTAAGGGCCCTTATAAAATATTTTTTATTCCATTCACAGACATCAATAAATGAATTTCCCTGAGGAATTCATTTGTTCACGAAAAATTAATTACTAACAAATTAATTTATTTCTTTAATATAGTACTTATTTTTAATTACTATTTATTTATACTACTGGTACAATTAAATCATTTTATGTTTTCATTTACAAATAAATGTATTGAATACTATTCACTAAAAGTATTGAATAGAATTAATGATTTACTGTCAGTTTTTAGACAAATGAAATAAAAATAATAGATATAGCTTAAATCAAAGTAAAATAATCATAAATTATGAGAAGAGAAAGAATAAAGTTTTGTTAATGTTCAGTTTGATTGATTGTCAATAAACATGCCCAAATTTTGAAGCAACATAAGGAGTGTTAATGTTTATAGCCAAATTTTTCAACGGAATTAAATGTGAGCGAACAATATATATTAATTTTACAGTATTATGGTAGAACAGAGTAAAACTATAATCATCTTTATTAATTGGGTTGAATCTACAAAGGTACATAAAATTTCAAAATAGTTCATTTCATCTACTGAGTCACAAAGCAACAACAAAATCAATCAAAATCTTATCTTCCATTCTTAAAGAATATGTGAATAGAAATAAAAAAAAAACTGTAAATGCTAATTTTTATAAGAGGTAAAATGCATTTATTTGCATCCACAAAATTAAACATACAATATACAAAATAATTTTTGTGAAATATATTAAAATAAAATTTTAATTACACTTTACAATCTATTAATTTTAAACAAAAGCAAGAAAAAGTAATCATTTATATATTAGACCTAATTTAATTGAGAAAACTATTTCAAAGATTTAAAACATAAAGCTCACCATGATATGTCAAGAACAGAATTGGAAACAGGTCATGAACAACTACTAAAGGCGTTTTAAATAAGTCAGCTAAGCAAAACAGAAGGGAAAAAAAACAGTTTATTGGACAAAAGATGGTAAATACCTCTAATTTGAATGTTTTTTTTAAAAAAGTACTAAAATCATTCAAGCAAACCAAGACAGAAAGAATTAATAAACAATTTGTGAAAATAAGCTGTTTAACAGTTTTATGAGTTAGAGATAAAAATCATTTTCATATTATAAGTCACTGGTTCTCAGCCTTTATTCTCTCTATATATATCTTGTTTTTATGACTAAACTTTTACATTTATGAATACATGCTCTCAGAAACCCTTTTCACAAAAAGTAATTTTTTAAGGTATACAAACTGGTCAAATTACTTTAAGGATATTTGTAAGCTTTTATTTTGCTTCAATTGGATAATTTATTTCAATTTTTAAAATAGCAGCTTAATATTAGATCAAAACAAGTGAAAAAGAATCAAAATTTCTATTCATATTGATAAAAAAAATATATTAATAATTTCAATTAATGTTTTTAAACATGACTTTTACTCATTTTAAAATGATCACTGAAATTTTGTTTCATGGATGAGCTTTTACTTATTTATTACTTTTTTTATCAGGCTCAAATATGAAGATACTACTTCAATTCACAAATGAAACAAGATAATGTATTGTTATACTTTGATTAAGATTGTTACTTATTTCAAGACTTATCTTTAAAAAATTCTTTCAGAGAAAGCTATTATAAACAAGTTTATTTATTCAATAGCATTATCTATAAATGATCGGCAAATAAATTACCTAAAACTAATTTTTTACCAGCCATTTAATAATTATTTTTATTTATAAATCTAGTAATATTTCACTTATGAAAAATTTATAATCAGTTCCAAAAAAGGATGTTGATACTTTCACCAAAGATGGCAAAAAAGAGATGCATGTCTCCATAAAATTACTAGACTTTGAAAATTCCTAACCATTTCAAATGATCAACATCTTTAATGATCAATTTCAGTGTTTTCTACATTACCAATGTCACTGTCTAATACCCAAGTTTTTTGTTACCAATATGTATAACAGTTTTTGAATTATTGTCATAAATCATAATTAAAAATAAGCAATTCTTACATATTTCATACGAAACTTATGACAGAAATTACTGTAATGAAATATAATATGTAGAATTTGAAACAAAATATGACTTACCATACTGATAAAGATCTATCCTACTGCAATGGCACAACAACAAAAATGCTCTACTAATTTTAAAAAAAGCATTTAAAAATAAACTAGTTTTCGAACTATTCAACATAGAAAAATCAAAGAGTTTTCAGCACATATTTTAAAAAAAAATTTATAAATACATAAAAAATAATAGCAATAATTATAGTATTAAAAGGTATTTTTAATTTTACAAAAATTATTCTAAGTTCAGATAGTGAAAAAGAATATATTTTTGCTTGGAGTATTATAGTAATAAAATAAGTTTTAGTAAAATTTACAATATTTCTGTATGTATATTAAGTAAAAAGCTCAAGCTCATGAATTAATACTTGCAATATTTTACTTATTTCTTCAAATTACTAGTTAGAATTTGGCATGAAATTTACAAACAAAAAAAAAGTGTTGGAAGTGAAATGTAATATGAAATTGTAAGTCATCTCTGAATTGCAAGGAGAAAGAAATTTTCAACATGAAAGAAATTATCCATTTTACACTCTCCTTTGGGTTTTTGAAAATTAATTTTTTAACTTAAGTGAAAATTCAATCTCAAAGATATCCCTGTAAAGATGGTTTTTATGGAAAGTTTACTTATAATTCAGATTTGCATCTAGTTTGTTCAAAGAAAAAATTCATATTTACTTATGCTACTCTCAACTTTGTGCAAGAAGTTAGTTCAACAAGTTGAATTTTTCAATAAGAATTTACATTTTCAAATAGTAATGGATATTTAAATTCTTTAAGCATAGAAAATTCATTTTTAAACTATTTTTAAAAATACCTCAAAAACATTTGTTTGTTGAAATTCTTTTGAAAATTATGATGCATGTTATTAACTCTTATATCTGATAACTAATTATCTAATCTAATTATCTGAAATTATTGACCAATAGGAAGATCAAGAGATTGCCACAAACCTTACCTTGTCTGAATCTTTGCTGATTTTGCAAAGTATATTAGGATTAAATCTCTGCAATAAAAAATAACTTTCAGTTAATACCATACATAATTTTAATAAAATGAATTTTTTTAGAATAAGTGTTGCATCATGAAATTTTTATTCATGACACACTTATTTTATGAGATTCTGTGTTCATACAAGAATATTATAATATTAATCTCATAAAATAATTAATTCAAACAAATAAATTTTCAAAAATTAATTATTAAATAAGAAGAAACTTTCAACTTACAACACAAGTGATAGCTTTCCTATGGCCTACAAAGTCCTGTTGGCTTTCCAAACCATCTCTCTCAATAATTTGAGCAGTTGCCCAGAATTATTCATGGCATGGGCAGAAACCAGATAGCGACCATCGGGAGACCAGCTCAAACGTAAGACATGTGTTGTACCTCCACACTATGCGAAACAAATAATACTGCTTTAATACTAGCGATTTCTATGGAAAATAATTTCCCTTTATATATAACACATATAAATGTTTCTCTTTCAAAAATATCCTGGGTATGAAAAAAGGTAAGATTACAAACTTTTTTTTACCTATGACATTTTTTTTAATATAATCATTATATTCATATTTATAAATATATTTTTTAATAAAAATAAGCACTTTATTTCTTTATTTTAAGTGAATTTCTTGCATTTTAAATTTAAGTGTTTTAATGTGAAACCAAACATAATTCAACTTTTCGTCAACACACACACACACTATCCACCATTCAAGAATCTTAGCATTAACACTCTAAATCAGGGTGGGCAGACTTTTTCTAGGGTACGGCTACTTCTAATTTTTTCAAGGTGTTGCGGTCCACCAGTGTCGTAGGTGTACTGAACTAAAAGAAAGTATAAAAAGCAGCCGGACCTCCATTTTACGAATTTATCTATTCTCAAACTTTTTCCTGGAACCAAGAACGTTTTACGATTTTCTTCGTAAATAGCCTCCAAATAGCGAAGTGCATTTTCTATTCAACAAAATGTACTCTTATTCAATTTTTTCCTCTTATTTTTTAAAATACTGTATTTACTTGAATCTAAGCCGCACTGTTTACCCAATGTTAATGCTACTGAAAATCGGCACGGCTTAGAATCGAAGAGAAAAAATGTGTTGAATGGTATTTAGAGAAACTACATCTTCATACATGTATTTAAAAGTTTTAATACTGATAAAATAACTACCGTAAAATCCGACGTATAACGTGTACCTATACTTTTAAGCTTCATTTTTTTTATTTTTAGGTATATTCGCCGTATAATATGTATCCCCATTTTTACGAAGAAATATGCGTGTGCAATCCTCTTATGTTTCGAAGTCATTTATTCCAGTTATTATTCCACGTTGTAGAAAAAAATAGAATACTTCAAGAGTACAACCCTTTACGTTCATAAAGTCATTTTTTTTAAATAAACAGTATTTCGATATATGCAGAAGCCTTATTTTTTAGGCTTATCTTTTTTTCTTTGAAGCTGTTATTTTTATAACCGGCGTATAACGCGCACCCGTAAATTTCAATCGCATTTCTTGTGTTCAAAGTGCAAGTTATACGCCCGATTTTACGGTAGTTTATTCTTTAGTTTTCCTTTTAAATTTATTCTAATTTCGTAAAATTATATATCGATAAACCACATTTTAAACAATTTTTAAATTTTCACAAAATCTTGTTGAGAATTTGGGACGGGGCTTAGATTAGAATAAATACGGTATTTTTAGACCTCTTATAATGGAATGATTATTAAGTCTTAGTGAAGGTGGTCACCCCAAAATGTCTTGGCGGTCCACCGGTCGATCGCGATCGACTTAATGCCCACCCCGGCTCTAAATCAACACATAATGAAATATGAATTGATGCAGGTGAATAACAAATAAATTATAATTATTTTTACTATTATTTTTTAGATTATTTTGAAGTATTTTTAAAATTTAGGTATCTTACATAGAAAGCATTATTAATTACCATTCAATCACATATAAAAGACAAAAGCATTAAACACTGATCTTACAATACACATTTAACCTCCACAAACAAAATGTTATAGGGTATCTAGGTTTAGAGATTGCAAATTATTTCACCAAGAAATTTACAACAATCAAGTAAATATGCATATGCAGCACTCATTTGATAAATGTGTAGCCATTATCAGATTAATGTTAACTCATTTAATAAATACACATTAACAAAAATTCTATTTCACATTCATGCTTTTATTTTATAAGAAAAGTTTCTAAGATTATTTAGGAATTCAGTTACTATGATGGAGTTTAAGAACAAAAAAAAGAACATAATGGTCTAGAACAATTTTAGATTAAAGAAATGATAACATAGTTTTAATATTATGAGATGTTACTTAATAATAATATTGCATAAAAACTTTTTAAAAAGGGAAAAGGAAAAAACGAAAATTAACCACAAAACAAAGAAGAGCACTTCAAGAAAATAGTCCTCTAATAATTTGTAGTTTGAAACAAAATTTATAAATAGGTTTAATATTTTCTATCAACATATATGTGCCATTTGCTAATGTCCAAGTTATTTCACCATTAATTATTTACATACATAAATGACTTTAATTTCAAAATTTTGGAAAAATTCATTTTCAAGTTCAACAAAATAGTATATGTGGTTTAAATTAAAATACTTTATCATTAAGGATTTTTCATGAAATTAAATATTTTAGGCTTAAAGGGTCAATATCATTAGTTAGTACTTAATGCATTCTAACATGCTATATAAATGAACCCTTTAAAAAAACAATGTATTTTAAAAAAATTATATCATATTACAACAAAAAATTATTTCATACACATGATATAATTTTAAAATGTAATAGGAATCATAAAATTTTAATATATCAGAAAAATATTTCTTTTACAATTCAGAAATTTCTTTGGAATTCATTTTTAAAAACTATATTTTCCTTGGGTTCTTGATAATTATCATATAAAAAACTAAAAGTATAGACAAGTATATATATATTATGTATATATATATATATATAAATTTATATAATCTATAACACAGCACATAAAATTTGCAATTAGTTAACTACCACAGATTTTTACTATATCTAATTATCAATATTTATGCATATAAACTATACCAAATTGTTATACGGCCAAGCAATAAATAGAAATATAATACAGTATCGATTAAAATAAGATGGTCCCACAAGTATAATAATAATATACATGCACATATATATATATATATATATATGGAGATAGAAGGTCTTAAAATATATTAACAATGAATCAGATTATTAAAATATTAATAACTTGCCCAAGTTGCTAAAACATGATAAAAATATTACATTACCTCAAGGAATGGTTCAGTAACAACAGCTTCTTGCTGCCAATCATGGGTACGCCATACTCTTAATGTTTTGTCATCAGACTGAAACAAAAAAGCAATCCATAACAGTTTCAAAAATATATACTCTATAATATATTACTTTGAATTTAAGAAATATATAAATGACAAGTACATTTCTAAGCTTACAAATCAACTGTGAACAACTAATTATTCAGTTAAAAAACAATCTTACAACACAAGTAATGCAACATTTTAATACAAGAGAGTTGCCCCACGTAAAGATTTATAGCAAATGTGTGGTACAAGTATTATTATTTTTCTTCTTTTAGTCTTAAAAAGGAAAAAAAGATAAGCAAGAAAAATAGAATGAATTGTACAAGATCTTGCACATGTTTTAAAAGAAGGGAGGGGGGAGCCTAATAATAACTTAATAAAATAAAACAATGAAAAGATATATACTTTATTACGAAAAGAAACAAATAATACTTAAAATTCAAATCTTAATAAGTGAGAAAATATGGTACTTATGTTTTATTGCAAATGCATGTGATTTATTTTTTAAAGTTTTAAACAAGATCCTGTATTTTTCCTCGGGTAGAAATTTTAATGCAATAGATTTTTAAAAATAGCATCAAAACAACTATTTTTCTTTAGCTTCTTAACCCCTTGGCTTACCTTCATTCAGGAACTGTGATTAAGAATAATTCTACAAACTTGAATATTATGGTGAAAATCTACTCCAGGGCAGAATGTAACCGGCATTGTTGAAAATAGGTTTCTATAAATTTCAACTGCTAGAGTTTCCCCCTTTCCCACTAATCAGTTTTTTTTTCTTTCTCTCCCTTTTAATTTAAGAACATGTTTCACAAAATTGTTATAGTCCACTTTCAATGACAGAATGAAATACAGGTTATTTCCAGAACCGGTAATGTAAATAAAAGGAAGATCACTATTCTTTAATTGGCTGCCATTTCTTATTCCAATATATTGAGAATATGGATGTTAAAACTGCATTTCCCAAATGTGTTTTCTGAAATACAATCTTATAGCACCCAAATATGAATATTTGTGTTTTTGAGATAAAACATTGTAATAATTTATATATTTTTTTTATTAATATATATATATATAATCATTTTTCCTTTCACTGAAGGCTAAGTCCACAACTACATTATGAGAAATCCAAATTAAAGAAAGGGAAGGGAGAGGGGATACTTAAAACTCAAAAACCAAACCTGATGTTTTTTACCCAAAATAAATTTCCAGCAATGTGTATGGTTGCCATAAAGCACTGGCATCTGGTTACCGAAATTCAGTATACTTTTAAATCTAGGCAATTTCTATTAACGCAGATAGGATTTGGTTGTCATATTGCACAAACATTAAAAATACATCAACAAAATGACTCATTTATTTTCATCACTTCATTAATTTTAAGACTGAAATTTAATGTTATATACTTACTTGGGATGCTATGTATTTCCCAACAGGATCCCAAGAAACACCTTTTACTAAACCACTATGTCCCTTCAGAACAGCAATTATTTCTAAACAAGGAAAGATTAAAATGAAATTTAAAGAATAAGATTGATTTACGATTGAATTAATAAGTTAAATTTTTTAATAATAACTTATTAATAATTAAAGATTTTTTATTAATATTCTATACTTAAAATACTTTATGTTAAATTATGCTTGCATCATATTTCTCCAATAATTATATAAAATTGCACTACAATATTACGAATATTTTTTTTAATTAAACTACTATTTTATCAAAAGCTATGTCATTTTCAAGCCAGTAAGAGTACACATAACAAATAATATTAACTGTTAGAATTTACATGGAAGCAATTCAAGTAAAAAACAAATTATTCAAATTTAGACAGTGATCAAAATATTAAACAGTTTTCAGCACATAAAAATGATTAAAAAATATGAAACTTACCTTGCCATTTTAGAGTGTTCCATATAACTATAGTATTATCAACACTACATGATGCTAGCCAAGTATCTCTTGGTGACCAGGCTAGGTCAAGAACATCTGAAATATTTTTTTACAAAAATTAAACATCAAATCATCAAAAAAATCTCAATTAAATAAAAAATATGAAACAAAAGTCATAAAAACTATGCTTTTAATGTTTGAATATTAAATATTCACTATTTTGTCCCTATAATTTCTATTTTTATTTACTAAAAGGTAATCTAAGTTTTGTAAAAATATTATGACACACTAAACCCTGTAATTAAAATATTCATAAGAATTAAAACATTAATTAGAAAATTAATAAAAAATCTCCCCCTCTCTCTCCTTTTTTTAAAGGGAAAACCAAAAAAAAAAATCCACTGGATGAAAAAAAAAATATTTGTTGTATGAAATATAGATCATTAATTTTGCTTATTCTAAACTAGCGTAAATGGTTCTATTAATACAAAGACTTTAGAACTTTCACAAACTGAAAAAGAAATAGATTCAAAACTTCTTTGCAAAACAATAAAGTAATGCATCATATATCTGCAAAAAATTCCTAATTACAGAGCTTTTGTGGATATGAATAACCTCTCCCCTTTAGAACAAAAAAAATTTTCCCCTACATTAAATTAAAATAGAACACATAGTAAAAATAAGTAAGTCATAAAATTCAATAACATACGAGTTTGGAATAATTTTTTGCTCTGTATAAAATTATAGATAATATGAATATGAAATCCCCTATAGTTATAATCACTTGTAAATGAATATTGGATTAGTGAATACATTAGTTAAGAGTAGACGCTTTTTTATATACTGAACTCTCACAAATTTTATAAAATTATTTTTTCTTAATACAAGTATTTTTCCCACACTCAATTTTTTGTTAATTCTTTATTTTATTTTGTATAATACCTTTATAACACAAAAAGTAATATTTATGTAAATTTCAGAATGCATCATATAAATGTAGCTTATATAGTTATATCATTATTCATGCAAAGTTTAAGAGATTTTCTATTATTGTCTTTAATTACTGAATATAAGTAATTAAACTTCACCATATATTTTTTTTTAAATTGATCATTAAATAAAAGTAGATAATTTAATTATAAACAAAAAACACAACATTGTCAAAGAAATTTTGTTCCTATCAAGTTCGTAATTTTTGAAAGACATTTTACATAAACATTTTAAACACATATTTAATGAATAAATAAGAAATGAAATATAGTGGATAACAGTATCTAGTCAAGTATCTGTTTTTAGCTTTTATTTATTTAACTTATTACTGAACTTCTTTTTGTTCATTCATATGAATTTAACTGATATTTTTCTTCTAAAAAAAAATAACGATCACATTATTATTGCTGTATAAGTGCATTTTTATCTCTTATCTTCCCTAAAAAAATTTTTATTCATTTCAAAACCATTGCATTTTTTTAGGAGTAAAACTATTTTTTTAAAAAAACATACCTCCTGAATGGCCCCGCAATGTACTAACACATCTCCAATGCTCAACATTTACCATTTTTCCATTACTTCCAAATGTTGTTGGAGCCAGCTGTTCCTCCATATCTATGTAAAATAGAAATTGCTAGATTAGTTTAAAAATTAATATAAAAAGAAAAGATCAGATTTATAATTCCAGCTTAAATAAAATCTGGATGTACAAATGCACACATAGATATTTAATATAATTTTATAAACACTCAAAAATTATTAATAAATTTTTTAATAAATTTTTTTAAAAATGAAACTTTTTTTAAAAAAAAAGCA
Source organism: Trichonephila clavata (assembly GCA_019973975.1). Lineage (NCBI taxonomy): Eukaryota > Metazoa > Arthropoda > Arachnida > Araneae > Nephilidae > Trichonephila > Trichonephila clavata. Next base: position 6,454 of record BMAO01039293.1, on the reverse strand, counting down.
TTAATTTTTTCATTATATGTTTTGCATTCTATTTAATCATGTATTTTATATACTGTTGAACATTTCAACTATATACTGTTTAAAGTCACATTCATATACATATTCTTTTATGGTATATCCATACACATAATTTTACTGTATATACATACTGGTGTAAAAGGTTAAGAGCAATGCAATTATTCTGATGTAATAACTGTGCAAAAGAGCTCCAAACTGATGTAAAGAATATGATATAGTGAGTAAATAATAAAGATATAACAAGAGAAAAACTAAAAACATTTCCGAAACAGAAATCTAAAGGATAATAAGGAAATTAATTGAAAAATTAGTTTCAAGCTCAACTGGACAGTAGACAAAAACATCCATGTGACAGGTGGCTGGCAAGAAATATCTAGCCTTTAGTATAGGGGGTATAATCCCTCCTGACTGCAATCCAAGGTTTGCAATGTCTATCTATGCTGAGCACAAAGTTGTCCACAAGATGTTAAAGCATTATTGCTCTTTCTTTTTGAAGTGCTAATCGCAATTCTAGCATCATTGCTGGAGGCTAGTGATGTGCTGCTAAGTCTCTCCCTTGATAATTGGATTGAATTAAAGTCAAATTACCTTGTTGGCCAATATGTGTGAAATATCTTTACTGACGTTCATTGTACAATGTGAGTAGTATCCTTATTCACAAAGAGGAACTGAGAATCCATAGTGTCTGTAAAAAGATCTTTGAGGAAGGAGAATCTCAGTACAAACAGCAAGCATTCCAAGTGATAGAAATCTTCTTGGAAGGAGATAATGTGAAGGTCAGTACAGATATGATGAAATGATACTACTCCAAATGAGCTCTTGCTACCATCAACCTGATCCATTTTGATGATGGTGGAGGAATTATTACATGTTCCCCTCTCTCTCCCAAATGTGTGTGTCCAAAATTACTAGAAGGACTAAATTGTTATTGTCTGTAAAGAGCACTGAACCTTTTGCTAACCTGCCTAATTCTTATTCTTTTTGGCACAGTAGAAAATGACATCTCTATTTAGCAGGCATTTATGACACACACCATACTGGTTGTTTTGCCAAACAGGCTACAATTGCACAGCTTCTTGGACATGGTTTTAGGGATATCAATCATCCAATAATCTGTTGTTCATATCTTGCCTATTTTTTTTTCATTGTCTGCCATGGATTTCTTCAGGCTTGCTGGACAACATACAGGTTATCTACCATCATGATTACCTATGAACAACCAATATGAAATCCTCAGATAGCTATTCCTAAAGTTTGAAATGCTCTCAAAATATGTAGAATGACAATGTATGTGATCCCATATATTTCAGTCTTACCTCAACTGTCCTCTACCTTCTCAATGATTCAATTTCAGATGTCATCAAACTGCAATCTGTAGGAGATTGCCTGTCAAACATATATTAAAGCAGCAATTTGATACTACTTAATCTGATGTAGATCAAGAAATAGCTTTTATAGAAATGCTGAGCATACACAATAAGTGCACTTATGTATATTTGCTTTATTGTACTTGAACTGTGATGGTTTCTTGAATAGTCTTTGTCCTTTTTTACACACCAATGTATACATATAATCCATGATTTACAACATTGAGAGCATCTTTAATATTAATTACAATTTTAGAATTAAGTATTAGAAACAGAATAAACAAGACTCATCAATAATACATTGTATAAATATAAATAAAAAGTTAAAAACTAATCACAATTTTTTAAAAAAAATAATGCCTTTTTAAAATAAAATGCCTTAAAATGAAAATTACATCAACTATATTTGTTTATTTTTATTTTTAATACATTTTATGCAGCATAATTTATTTTATGCTTCTTAATTAAATATGTACTATAAAAGATTATATATAAAAAGGTCATTATATTTGAATCTTTCCGAAATTATAAAAAATTTTCAATATTAAAATGAAATTAAAGCATATATTTAAGAATAAAGATACATTAACAAGAAATTGAAGGAAAACAATTGTATCAGTACTTTTGTACCAGCATTTTGAGTCCATAAATATATGTAACAATATTTGTTTTACCAGACATACAAACGAACACATTCTAAACAAACAAAATCTAAAATTAAACATTTATAATTGTTATTATTTCCAAGACAGAATAGACTTTGGATTTATGAAATACTGATTTTCTGAAAATGTACTGATATATTAATGCATTTACAATGTTTTGTTAGAAGAATTATGAAGAATAATGATACAACTGTAAACTAAAATCTATTTGCATGAAACAAAATCTTTTTCAGTTAAAAAAAAGTTTTGGAACAGATATAAATGAATTACCTTCCGATTTGCCCATATCATCAGAACCTTGTCATCGCCACAAGAAGCTAGATATTTACCACTACCAGACCATCTTACACAATTTACACAAGCTAAAAACATCAAAGTTTATACCTGAATTAATTAACATGAAAAAGTGCCATAATAAATAAACATTTAATTGGTAAACAATCAAATAAAAGTACAGAAAGAATGCTGTAAGATAAAATATATCAGAATTACCTAAGTGGTTATCCATCTGACATAATAATTTTGGAACATTTTCATCCTTTTCATCTGATTCATCAATAATTGGTGACATATTCCAAATCACAATACGACCCGTGTCTGCTCCTATAAATGATAAAAAGTTTTAATCCCTAAAATACACAGAAATAGATATCTAAAAAAAAACACATAATAATAGTTATTTCAAAAATGTCACTTAAGGCATAAAATATATTTAACAATTACAATAATGTTTCATTAAATGTCATGCAAAAAAAAAATACATCTATTTATTAAGAATAAAAAAAACAAAATGTTGAAATAAAATAAAGTAGATTGCACTTAGATTCATTTAATTAGTTTAGTTCCAGTATAGTTGGAAATATATAGTATACAATAGTTGAAATAAAGTATTCTAAGCATGATAAACATGCAAAACTGTTTTCAAAATTGCAAAATATAATATGATAAAAAATTAATTTATCATTACTTAAATCATTATTCTAATAAGATAACATGGATCATTTATGATCCAAAGAGACTAGTACATATTTTTAAAAATCAAAAAGTATTTAAATGAGCCAAATTCAATTCAAATACAATACATTTCAATAAAAACAGTGATTTTCAAAAGCATTTCTTTTCAAATATCGAAAGAAAAAATCTTAACGAATCCAACAAATGAAAATAAATTTGCTATTAAAAAACAATTTAATTTTATGAACAAAGAAAAAGACAGGTTATCTGCTACATCTTCTTTTATTAATTACAAATAAATTTTCAGAATTCTATATGCAATATGGCATGTTTATGATAACCAAATGCTTACATCAACCAACTAAGTAACAGAAATTACAGTAAAAAGTGTTAACAATTAAAATTCTCTCTTAGATGTACTGCAATCTACATTGGTAAGTAATCTTTAATCAATAACTGGAATATTTTGTTTTTTGTCATTAACATTGCAAAAAATCAATTGGAAGACTTCAGAATACAGAAACAGTACTTTATGCTTCAAAGATGACAAAAACATTCAAGTATAAAATTGAATAAAACAAATTCATTATTTAATCAAACGAAAAAAGATCTTATCGAAAGATTAGCATTGGTACAAACGATAGTCTGCTCATACAGGAGACGACCAACAAACAGACATAACCTCCCATAATTTTAATGGTTGATTGGGACTCTCTTCCTATTTCTAACACCATATTGTCCAACAGTTGTAGAGGTAAGAGTGTCCCTTCATCAAAAAAATTTGTTTCAATTGTTATACATTTTCCATTCATATAATTTTGCTAAAAGGTGTCTAAGAGCATGTTCTACAGCAGTGGTATAATTATTTTATTCTGAAAGCATATTTAAATATAATTAAATTAAAATTATAAAATCAAAACACTCAATGCCCCTCCCTTTCTGAAGGCTGCAGTAAAATTATCAAACATTGACTGGTTCCACAGTGATAAAAAGGTTAGGCACCACTGTGTTCTACAGGTTTTATACTTTTTGCAGGTATTCTCATACATACAGTGTGTATATGCGAGAGTACTACATTAATATTTATGATTTAAATACATCATATACATATTTCCTCTTAATTTGAAATAAAAGATTTTAATATCATCAGTATCAAATTAGAATAAACACCTGAATTATTTATTCCTGACATTTTAGAATAAATCTTGGTGAAACAAAAGAAAGACGAAGCAAAGATTTCTTCCAAAAATGGAAGCAATACACATATGTAAAACGGGGAGGGGGGGGGACATATATATAAAAAAAATTTGCGTTTAAAGTAACATAATTCTAAAACTAAAGGAAGGTGATAAGAAAGGGAACTATGTCTTTGAATCATGACATTTTGAAAAGAAAAATAGATAATAGATATAATATATGGAATAGAATGAGTAATGTGAAATTTCTCACTTGAACATATAATAATCATTCAAAAACTTATTATTTTTTACAAAAACTAAAAGATTTTTTTTTATATTTACATACTCTATAATGATTTCTAAAGGTATATTTAGTACAACATATTAATCCATTTTAAGGAAGCAAAAAGTCAATTTTATAAACCTGACAATTTTACGAAATTTAGATAGATATTAAGATAACAAGGATTATTTTTAAATTATAATTGCCATAAAAATTTACTTTTAAATGTCAAAATAAATTAATTTAAGAAAAAAACCCATTTGAAACAATGTGAAAATCAAACATAATCTTAGAAAAAGTTTTAAAAAAAGTCAGTTAAAAAGAAAAATTTCAAAAACGAATGATGAAAAAAAATTTGTAATACAAAATGCTTAAAAATTAAAGATATTAAGCAATTAATAGAAAAAATACATTTAAATATCCATTGAATACTAAGCACAAAATGCTAACACATGCGCTTTTTTTTTTCCTTCAAAAAAACTTTACACTTGGCAGCTATATGTTTTCTGAACAATTTAATTTTTAAGTCAATAATGCACAGAAAATAGAAAATTTTATCTCAACATTATTACTGTGAGTGTACATTAATATTAATAATTGAATCAATTAAAATAATTATGAATAATACAATTTTCAGTAACACTTTCTTACATTAAACTTATTTTTAAATGTTATATAGCATATATTTAAATCTTAAAAAAAAATCCATACCTTGCCCGCCAGTAGCAAAGCGAGATCCATCTGGATGAATATCAACAGAGAATATAGGATGACCTATAATAAAATAAATTTCACCATATATTAGTTATATAAAGTATAAAAAACAATGGAATAATTAAAAAAGAATTAAAAGTAATTTGTAGCTTATGCAATATTAAATTTTTTTATATACAAGATATTTTATAAATTTTAATTAGCTGCTAGACATTTCAAATGACATAAAATTACTCCTGATCATTTTCAATATAATATTTTGTATTCAAACAAGAATATAGGAATAAAAAAAGAGTAAATATTATTTGTATGACATTTTTAATGATGGTTTTAAAGCAACTTTTTATGTGCTAAAAGGCTCATATAAAAATCATCTGCATTTACTATTTATTTCTGACTCCCCTACTTTTCTATGGAAAGTTTTCTTTGGATATAAAAAATTATGTGCTTAAAATATAATTTGCAACACAAATTGTGATGGGTCAAAAGAAAAATCACATAAAGAATTAATATATATTGAGATAGAACCAAAAAAGTAACAAAAAGAAAAGATAGGGATGAAAAATGTACAAAGCAAAAAAATAAACATCCTGATCCTTTGAAAATTTCTTCCTTTTTCCAAGAATTTGACTGAAGATAATCAGTAAGTTCTATGAATGTCCAAAAACTTTAAAATTATTCACTGTCTATTAGAGAAAATCTTATTGTTACTCTTCTCACAGAAAATTTTAATTTAAGGTTATTTGAACAAAAAATGAAGTGAAATTGAAAAGCTGAGTGAGTAAGTTCAAGAACAATATGAAAAATATGTTGATAAACAGATGTACTATACAGATATCTAATTTCAAAAGGTTAAATATTTTTTAAAATCTTAAATAATGAAAATATATTAAATAACAAAAAATATGAAGAATAAAAATGTAACTTAAAATGTTTTTAAAGTATTCCTAAGCTGACATATGATTTTTTTAATTTGCTTTGTATTTTGATAAAACCACAGATAGGGATGTATGGTAATTATATGGGACCATAGTCAGTGACTACTGTTCTGAGTTGCTACCAACACAAACATTGGTGATATTTCCCAATACGATAAATTCACAAACACGTTTTCACGTTATGATACCAATTTAAATTAAAAAAGGGTTCTATCAGCTACAATTTTAGATACTGTGTACTACAGTATTAGATACTTACTCCTCAGTGGCATAACGGAGAATATTAGCCCCCCCCCCTCCTCTGCAAAGTCAGGTTTTGGGCCCCAAGCCCAAAAAC